>JAJJWW010014072.1:0-109158 GCA_023531295.1 Papaver armeniacum
GGATCTTTTCAATGTGATTGGGGACCAAATTGTCATTAATTTGGGAGACATTTAGAAAGCCAATATTGATTCGAACGAAGTCATTTTCTCGGCTTCAAAGCTAGTGGTGGAACTTTGTTGCAGGACTGGTGGTATTTCTGCTACCGACGAGATTCAAGCTAAAGCAGTCATTGATGAGATATTATTCAAATACAGGGATCAGTATAAGGCAATAGCGGAAGGGCAGAGAGTGATAGATAAATGCGATTCAAATATTTCTAATTCTACTAATGATGAAGAAGAGAATGAGGAAGTGAACTCAAGGGATAAAAGTGTACTGATGGGATCTAAAATTGTTTCTTGGAACATAAGAGGGCTAAATGATTTTGCCAAGCAAGTTGCGGTGAAAGATTTAATTGCAGCGACTTCATTGTACTATTTGTTGTATTCAAGAAATTAAGATGGCTTCTATGTCTTTTTGGTTTGTTCGACAGGTTGTGGTACGACTCGACTTTGGAATGGAGATGTTACCTTCCCAAGGAGAAGTAGGGAACGTTGGGGGATTAATAACGATCTGGGACAACAATTTTTTGGAGTTGTTGGATAAACGAACAGGACTCAATTCAATTACTTGCATGTTTCGTTATCGCAGTACTGGCTTTAAGTTTTTATTGTCTAACGTTTATTCCCCTTGTGATCACGACAGAAGACAAACATTTTGGGCTGATTTGGCTCAGGTGAGGGCTTGGTCTTCTGAGCCATGGTGTTTTGTGGGTGATGTAAATGCAGTGAAAAGTGATGTGGAGAGGAATAAGCCGGGTGGAGACGCAAGAAATATGAGGTTTCTCAATGATTTTATCTCGGATCAAGAACTAATTGATCTACCTTTACACGGGGGGGCATATACTTGGAGCAATAAGCGATCGACCCTTTGCTATGCGAGATTAGATAGATGCCTTGTGTGTATAGCGTTTGATACAAAGTTCAACAATGCTACGCAGAGCAGCGTTGGTTCGCACACTCTCGAGACCATAATGCTATCCTTTTGGACTTAGAGCCAACAATCAAGTTTCATTCCAGTTTAAAATCGAAAACTATTGGTTGGAGCATCTGGATTTTGTGAAGTTGGTGGAGGTTTGGTGGAATTCAATGGAGTTTGTAGGTACTCCGAGTGTCGTGATTTTTCGAAAGTTACTGAGAACTTGAAGTATTTCATCAAAACTGGAGCAAGAGTACTTTCGGAAATATAAGAAATGAGGAAGAGGAGCTAAAGAAGAAGATAAGTGACTTGAACTTAGCGGAGGAAAGTGTGGTTCTATCATCACTCAATTGGGAGAAAGAGCCTGAGATGTTAAAATCATTGAATAAGGTGAGTTGCACTAGAGCTAGAATGGCGTTTCAAAGGGCTAAGGTCAAAGGTTTTAAAGATGGAGATAAGAACACGAATTATTTCCATAAAATCGCAAGTGGAAAAAGAGAAGAAAGCGCATTACAAAGTGGAGGTGGATGGGATAGATGTTTTCAACCATGAAGTAATCAAAAAGGAAATTCATGATTATTACACGGGTCTTTTTATCATAGTCTCTCAGGTTTGTCCTTCTTTCAATAACTTGGAGTTGGATCGATTGACCCAAGACATCAGGATTGGCTAGAGAAAGCTTTTGAGGAAGATGAGGTATTTAGAGCTATAAAGATGTGCGGTTCTAATAAGGCGCCAGGCCCTGATGGGTATAACTTGGAGTTTACAAGACATGTTGGGATGTGTTAAAGAAGGAGATTATGGCGGTTAACTAATTCTATAGCAAGGAAGTTTGGATTGGAGACCGAATGTCTCTTTTTTGAAGCCGATACTTAGAAGAAGGAAGATTCAACAAAGAAAAGATTTTAGGCCGCTTAGTTTGATAAGCGAAACACTTCTATAAAATTCCGATTAAGCTTCAGCGGAAAGAATGAAGACGGTAATGCCAGGCTTGATCTCAAACTCTCAAGGAGCGTTTATCAAAGACAGGCAAATCTTAGATAGCATCTTGGTGGCGAATGAATTAATTGACAGCAGACTAAGGCAACAGGTTCCGGGGATTATGTGCAAGATTGATATGCAGAAGGTGTTCGATAATGTAAGTTGGCCATCTCTTTTCTCTATTTTGAAAAAAATACGGTTTTGGTATGAAATGGGTTCAATGGATGAGATGGTGTATTTGTGATGCACAATTTTCTATCCTTATTAATGGAGAAGCAACGAGGTTAATCAAACCTTCGAAAGGAATCCGTCAGGGTGACCCCTTGTCGCCTTTTTATTCCTCCTGGTGGTTGAAGTGCTGTCACTGCTCATTAACAAAGCGGTGGCTCAAGGAAGACTAAATGGCTTTATAGTGAAGGAGGGTGGTACCGTGGTGTCTCATCTGCAGTTTGCGGATGACACGATTATATTTCTTGACGCAACTTTTGTTGAGGTTAGAAGATTGCTGATAATTCTTGTCATGTTTGAGATACTAAGCGGTCTCCGTCTTAATTTAGAAAAAAGCACCATGATAAGCATTGGTGCAGATCGGTTAGAGACGAGCTAGCTTTGGAGATGGGGTGTAGAGTTGAATCTATTAGGTAACCTACTTGGGTATGCCGGTCGGATCAAACGAGAGGAGTGAGATTATATGGGAGATTATCATTCAAAGAATGCAAAAAAACTTGCACCATGGAAAAGAATGTACTTGAATAAAGCTGGAAGGGTCGTTTTAATCAGAAGTTCTCTTGAGAGTTTGACGGTGTATTTTATGTCTTTGCACCATATCCCTGTTTCTGTAGAAAAAAGATTGAATACGATTATGTGAAGAGGACGATGAGAGAAGAAAGATGAGCTGGGTTTCTTTCAAACGTATCTGCAAACCAAAGAAGAAAGGTGGTTTGGGTATACGTAGCTTGCGACTGGTGAATAAGTCTTTGTTAGTTAAATGGCACATCAGGTACTGTAAGGAGAAGACGGCTCTATGGAGGAAAATAGTCTGCGAAAAATCTAAGGCAGAAGAGGACTGTTTGCTACCTTTGCAGGTGAAGCAACCGGTTGGCAAAAGCATGTGGTTCGACATACTAAGAGAAAATAATGTCTTTTTTGAGTCTGTTAAAGTGCAGGTTAAAAGTGGAGATGGAATTAGATTTTGACAAGACAGTTGGTGTGAAAAGATTCCTTTTAGGATGAAGTATCCACGACTCTACAGGATTAGTAGTCAAAAGATGGCAAAGGTCAGTGCAATTTTTGATAACACATGGAATTTTAGTTTCACGAGAATTTTGGATCCCAATGAGAGGATTGATATGTTGGAGTTGAAGTATGACTGAAGGCTTGTCAGAATTAATCAGGGGGAAGAAGACAGTTTGGAAGGAGATATCTCGACCAAAGCAATCTATAAGAAACTTTCTGACAAGGATCCAGATTGGGAGGGTGAACGAGTTGTCTCAAGCAAGTTTGCGCCTCCAAAGGTTCTTTTCTTATTTTGGGCTTCTATGCATGAGTCTCTCCCAACCAGGTGTATGTTACAGCAAAGGGGAGTTAATATCCAATCCAATCCGTGTCTACTTTGCAACACAGAAGTTGAAACATTAGAACACTTGTTCATGCACTGCAGCGAGGTTATGAAACTGTGGAATTATTTCCTAGCTTCTTTGAGTGCCAGATGGGTGATGGCGCTGAAGTTTAAAGACTTGATGTTATGCTGGAGATTGGAAAGAGCATCAGTAAAGGTGAAGATGGTATGGCATCTACTACCGTACGCTATCTGCCGGGAAGTTTGGAACGAGCGTAATAGAAGGCGGCATGGGGGAAGACCTAAATCAAACTACGAGTTGGAAATAACAGTTAAACAATGGATTCTGCTTTGGAGTTCTTCTACGGATGTTTTCAACCAAGTTACAGCAAATCAGCTTGTGTTTCAGTGTGGGACTAGTATGAATTTGTAATTGCTTTTTCCCTTTCTTTGTGATGGTCTCATGACCTTGTATATACTCTGTACAGCTTTTTCCTTTTAATATAACCTTCCTTTTCAAAAAAAAAAAAAAAAAGAGTAAGAGAGAGAAAAGGGTTTGAACTGATAATCATCTCATATATTGATTTTATTATGCTTATTCTAACGGAAAATTATCATTTTCGTTGGACTTTTAGCATTTGACTTTTCTAAATCAAAATGCAAAAGCTAATTTGGATATTAGAGTTCAGAACAACTTTTAGAAACAGAAATATTTTTGCTTTTCGTATCTAAACGCCACTTTGTTAGCTATACATGGGTTTAACTAAGATTTTAGTATTAGGATTACAAATTTTAGGTCACAAAATTATTTTTAAACCGGTAAGCTGAATTTGCGAGAACTTCGATTTGAACTCATTTTAGATTTGATTGCATGGCGTCGTAATAAGTATAATACAAGACTCAAAATAAAGATGATTAATCAGTTAAACTAATCATGCGGACAAGAGTTGGAAGCATGTAATAATAATAACAGTACGGCAAAACGGGACCAAACTGGCTAGCTAGCTAGGATTTGTAGCTTTTCCTCCTGCACATGAGATGAGATAGCTCAACTCAATCAATGCTGGAGGACCACTGATATGTTCCATGGACCACTGATATAAAAATAAGGTATGTACCTGCGTTTATTTTCATGAAATGATGATCCTGGCTATCTAGTAGTATGATTTTGTAGCGATCGTGCACCCGTGACTGAGTCTCGATCCATCCAGATGGTCCCCAAGAGATTAACATTAGAGTTGTCTGAGCAGAAAAATTTACAAATAAAAAGAACAAAAATCACTTGGTGTACATTTTATGGTCACATAATCACTTTTGTTTTCCCGCACATTTGACAATATATATAAATTTGTGTGTACCACAATATCTGGTGTGAGTGATTAAAGAAAGCTTCTTTCAAGATATTTTTTTTTTTTGGTCTGGAACAGATTAATGTCGGAAATGGCTTTCCTATCTAATTTCCGGCACCAGCATAAATATATCTGTTAGTGCCACAACATTTCCTTAACAATTATCACTGGGCTTAGTCTTCTGTGGGCTTACTACTGGTTCTCAATCATATGATTCATATCCATATCCTTGTTTGAGAAAAAAACTTCTGGAATAATCAGAAATCATAACACGATGACTTGTGAGTACGTTGGCAGACATGCAAAGGATGATGATATCTTAAACGCGTAAACCTAAATAGAAAATCTCATTCTGGTTTTCAGTTTCCACAGATTAGCAATATGAAGGCCCAACGTGATAGCTAGATTTTAAAGATGAAGTACAAGTATTTTTATTTATGAATCTACATACATTTATCATACATAGAATATTTGTCCGACGTTCAACAAACTCTCATGAGGTACATGGAATATGACACTATTCTCTCTACAAACCCTCTTTAAGAAGGCATAAATGTAATCAATCGATATCTTTTTAAGGAATGTCGAATCTCTCCTTGCTCTTACTATCGTATTCCCAAGTATATGTACTACACCCGCATCCCTGCAGCTTTTCAGGTACTCCAGCTCATCCAAATCCGTGATCTCATGACTTGTCTGCTGCCCAGCTGAACTGAATAAATTGCTTGCGGCTATTAGTTCTGGAGATTTTGCAGGTACAATGCCGTCACTTCCTGACGAAGTTACGGCACTGTCCACATCCAGAGATATCATGTTTCGGTTCTCGGTTAACTGGGAATCTCCATACAAACTGTACTCGTCCGAGTCTGTACATCCTTCCATCATAGATTCAAGTCTAACAAACAAGAAAACGCTTTCAAAGAGCTTTTTCTCAAAATCATCGTCTTTCTTGTGCAGATCCTTGTAACCATACCTGGCCACGCACCTGAACATGTGGAATTCTTTGGGTCCAATTCGCCTGACAAGAAACCGTTCTTCTGGAGGTACGGTGTAGACGGGGAGATACTTCACGCGGACAAAGATTACAACTGAATGAATTGCAGGGAGATTTGTGATCAAGTGAGAGAAGATATGAGGAACTCCACTAGCTAATTCATTGTACACTAGTCCGATACCTGGTACCCGTACTAAACCTAAGCTCGGTCCTAAACCGAGTATCCAAGCCATGGATACTTTACTGTGCAACTCCACTTCGTAACGCTTTACGGTTCCATAATGCCACACATACATGATGATAAGAAATGCTCCAGCTATTGCAAGGGGAACCCAACCGCCTTGATTTACTTTTAAGAGTACGGCTGAGAAATAAGTGCATTCGACGATTAATGATAAGACAGTGAAGATCACAACCAGAATCCAGTGACTCCGCCATACCAGTAACATTATCAGTATCATAAGAAATGTCGTTACAAGCATAACCGTCACGACTGCGGTTCCTGTTGGTGGCCAAAACAAACCAATCAATTTTTCAATGCCGAAACCTCTGATTCCCACATAAAAGAGCGCTTCTCGATGAGGAGAATGAATGGAAAAAAGCAAAATGTAAACTCACCGTAAGCATTTCCGATCTGGCTTTGGTTTCTAAATCCTACGGTAACAGCAATGCACATAAGCATAAGAATCCAATTGATATCCGGAATGTATATCTGCCCGGGGAATTTCTTTGATGTATGAACAACTTTCACCCTTGGGAAACAACCAAGTGCAAGAGCCTGCTTGATTATTGAAAAAGTCGCTGAAATAGTGGCCTGACTTGCAACAACAGCTGCTCCTGTTGCGATAATGAACACTGGCCAGTATATGCTTTCTGAAAATTACCAATCAGATAAGGACTTAACTTGCTGCAGGTAAATTCTTTATGAAGTTTCAAACACAAGAGTTCAGGAAAGACCTGGTATCGAACGGTAAAATGCATCAACCACATGGTCTGGATTTTTGGTGATGTAAGCAGCCTGTCCTGTATAGGCCAATAAAAGGCTAGGGAACACGAGCATCGTGAAAGCTAGTTGAACAGCCGATACAGGAAAATGGGTCAGGTCAGCAAACAGAGCTTCTGTGCCTGCAAGGATTCCGTCAGTTCATCAGGATCCTAGGGGTTTTTACCTGTAACTTAGCTTGAATAGATATGGTGCAGGCGTACAAATATCGGCATATGTGAAGAATGGTTAAGCGTTGCTTACCGGTGATGCTAAGCATGATTCCTCCAAGGGAACTCCAACCTCCTCGTTTGAAATATCTATAAATATAAACTGGAGAAAAAGCTCTTAGAACTGAGCTATCATATTTCCAGATATTGAAAGCGCCAATGCCTCCAATCAAAAGAAACCAAAGTAGGACAACAGGAGCAAAGAGCCATCCAACTCTATCTGTTCCATAATGCTGCATGCTGAAGAAACCAACTAATATCACAGTCGAAACGACTAGCACTACATCTGCATTGAAGAAAACCAAGACTATTACCTATTTACCCATCTTTCTAAATGAAGAAAATAGTAGTTCAAAGGGAATAGAAATTGCTCATCCTAATATGTAGTACCGCTGCTCATGCTGGGCAGATCTTCCTTGACCCCTCCAACAGCCGAAAGAACTGAAAAAATTAGTTGTTTTAGTATAATGAATCATTTTTCTGCTTTGATTTTTTGCTAAAGAATGGGAATGAGACCTGATATGGCTGGAGTTAAGATCCCGTCTCCAATAACCATGCACGTCCCAACAAGAACAAGCATTAGAAGTAAATTTTTCCTTAATGCTGTTGCTTCCAACCATCTCTTGGTCTTAGCAGCAAATGATTTCTCATGGAATATATGACGACTGTACGTACTTAACTGCTCATCCGTTGGGTGTTGGTTCGGGATGGTATCCACTTTGGCATGTCGACATAGTAGTGAATAAATAGCAAACGTCCCACCTGCAACATAGATAAATAAAATAACCCTCTCAATTCAGACCCTTACTCTCAATTCAGGGGATATTCATATACGATCAAAATTTACCTTGGCCATTGTCGTTCGCCCTTAACACAACAAAGACATACTTGATGAGTGGAATGAGAGTAAGAGAATATATAATCAAGGATAATGCTCCAACAACATCCTCTGGATCCTTGATTCCATCAGGAAATGTATTATAAAAGACATACAAAGGAGATGTGCCCAAGTCTCCGTAGACGACTCCAAGACTCTGGAATGCTAGTCTCAATACTAACAGTGAGGAAGATTTCTGCACAGAAATAAAATAAACAGCACCATGATCAAAATTCTAAGATCAAGATTAAGACCCCTTAAGTCTCAATTTGCATCCTAAATGGATTGGATTTCAGAAATGACCAAATAGCTAGAGATCTAATTTCTTCTAAATAAAAAGAAGAAATTAAGAGTCAAGAGGGTGAAAATCTATCATACTTTTTGTGTGTAGATATTCTTGAGCCTTCCAGCTTCTTCTTCTTTCATGGGTTGATCAAGTTTCTGGTCTAAATCCCACATACTTCCTCGATTCTCAGTGCTCCCTTCTTCATCAACCGGTACTGGTATTGTCTCCATGATCACTCTTTTGTTTTTGACCTTTCAAGATTACGCAGGCAGGAGTATTTGTTGTACTAAAACCATTTGTTTAATTAAAAGAGTTAAATTAACACTAAACAAAGTTAAGTATTAATTAAGCAAGGTTAGACGTACTAGGTAGGTAATTAGTCTGGTTCGGCGTTACCATTCCTAATAAGCTTGGAGTACGGACTGTCTGCAATAATTCAGTTGTAGGATTTGGATTGATTCTATTCTCTTTTCTTTTTCAATAAGGAAGAAAATCATGACCAGATATTATTCTGGCTCCATAAAAGTTTATCATTTACTGCTTTTCTTAACAAGAAGATTATTAGTAGATCTCTCTCCATGTTAAGATTTAGATGAGATGAGGTAATGAAATGAAACGTGGGACCTGATGAAGACAGATCCTTGTAATTTAGCAATTATTAATCTGTGTAAAATTACCCGGCTTGATTGGGGTATACCCAAACTAATTGGGGTATACCCAATAAGACAAAATCGGGTCGTTTTGAAGTAAAACCAAGTCACCCCTTAACCTTGTATTTTATAAATGACTAATATGCCCTTGTTTAATTAAAATTAAAAAAATCTGATTAGCTTAATTAATTGAGTTTAGATTAAAATTTTGAAATTATGAATTCAGTAGTCTTTAACCCGTCTTATGAGTTCGATTTGGATCAAAAAAATTGTTTGAAAAGGTGAAAGGTCGGCAAAGGTCGGCGTTTGAATAAGGTGCCGCCTATGTTCCGTAGGCATGGTAGACGTTTAATGAGATGTCGACCAATTACAGTAGGCATTGTCTACGGAGCAAAAAGAACATGCCGACTATATCGACCAGGCAAGGTGCGGATGAAGAACATGCCGATTGCAACATATGGCCTGGGCAAGAAGGTCGATAAAAAATACCTCATTTCACTATAAGATTTTTGACATACATAGAAGGTGTTACAGATGCATGATTCGTCGGCAAGGTATAAAGATGGATATCTTGCCGACCCTGTAATTGCTAAATTCAGAGATGAAAAGTCGGCATGTTATTCAACCTTATACTGCCGCCTCATATTTTGGTCACAAGGTCAACAAAAATACCTGCCGACTTTTGGTTCGCTTTCATTCGTTTTTTTTGTTTTTTTTGTTTTTTTTTTGATTTCACATGTATAGTTAGAGTGCAGAAGAAAGATTTTGATTTTTTTTTTTATATGTTTTGGTCGGCAATGTTTTTTAGTATGGGCAATTTGGTCTTTTAACATCTTTTAGACACCCCTTAGCACACTACTTTGGATGGGAACAAAATGGGTATACCCAATCTCGCCAGGTAAAATAATGGTGCTCTTTTAAGAAAAAATAGAGAACCATGACGATGCTCTCGGTCTCACTTCCTTGGTCTTTTTTTTTTTGTGGGCCGAACCAACTTGGTATATGTTCGGCTCACATAACCAAGGTTTGAAAAACTAGGGGTGAGTATGGACCGGTATGGACCGGTTTTCGCCTCATCCGCATCAATCCATTGCACTACGGATTTCAAATTTAGCATCCGCATCCAATCCAGATCCAATGGATGGGCGGATGGGCGGATTGGATGCGGATAATCCAATGGATTTGTTTTAGTTAAAACTTATAGTAAAGAAAATAAAGCTAACACAAATGACTCCTTACAAAACCTACATATCATATATATGTATAACAAATATAAAAATGCCATGTACACCACCCCAAGCAAACACCATGAAAATTCCTAAATGATCCATAGTATTTTTAAGAACTATATAAATGCCCTTAATTTAACGGAGGATGTCCAACGGATTTTCAAGGTTGCATCCGGGCCCAATCCGTAATCCGTTGGATTTCAAAAATTCCATTCTCATCCAATCCATTAACGAACGGTCCGGTCATCCATCCACAAAAGAACGGTTGGTCCCAGTTAAATCCGCGGATTACGGGCCAAATGCTCACCCCTATGAAAAACACCCATTTTTTTTTTGAAAAAACGCAAGCAAATAAATAGGAAATAACGACAGTTTTTTAGGACAGTTTTTTCTGTTTTCACGCACCTTATAACTGTTTTTCTAAAATTGAATTTTACGTTTTTTGCTTCTAAATTACATTTTAATGCTAGTTTTTTACAAGGTTTTAAAAACGTCAGTTTTTACCGAAAAAACGACCGTTAAAACGGTCACACCCATATACCGTGGCCGTGAGGGTCTCCGAACCCTGTGCCTTTATTAGGCCGATAAATAGGAAAAAAAGATTTTTATAGTACCGCTTTTCAGTTTTTCATACACGTTGTAATCTGTTTTTCTAAAATTAGTTTGAATGTTTTTTCTTCTAAATAACATTTTAACGCGTGCGTTTTTTAGAATCTGTTTTCGTTATCACACACGTTATAACCGTGTAAATAACTTTCTTACCATTTCTTTTGATTTTTTTCTTGTCTCTGATTGAAAGCCGAAAACTTGAATTAAATATTTTTAAATGATACAAGGAAACTAACTACATGGATTAAAACTACAAATTTAAAAACGTAGGATTGTTAAACTAGTATTCATCATTTAAAAAGCTACGCGAACCAACTACGACCACCACCTTTTTCAAGTATTCTTTATTTTCTCACCGGCGGTTCCTTTCCACATCATAGTCATCGTTGTCCGGTAACTTGGCTATCTTCGTTTGCATAAGTATCATCATCATAATAATCATCATTATCGTTATCCTAACCTCCTTCAGTATCATCATTATTGCTACCTACTTCATTATTATTATCAATATTAGAATTATATCCGTCGTTCATATGTTGAACACCATGGTCAGAGCGATCGGAAGTGTAACGAGAATCATATGTTGGATTCACATTCTCATAACATTGTGTGTTGTTCCCAAATGAAAGATTACCAAAGTCATAAACAAAGTCACTCACCGGTAACCTTTCGTATAAGATTTGAACTTCCGGATCATGCCAGTTGTATGGTAGAGGGACATGCTCTGGATTATTAACGGCCTCCTCTTCCAGCGTATTTAACCAATGTTCTTCTTGAGGTAAAGCCGGTGTTTCATCTTCCCCCGTTGTCCAGTCAAGCATATTGTCATCCCTCAGTAGACTATGAACGTTGTGAACATCAATGTTATGTCTCCTTGCTTTACCTTTAATTCTTTGTTGCTCCAACTTCAAATTGTACTGTACATACACCAGATCAATTAATCTCGATGAAAGTAAACGATTGCGTAGTTTGGTGTGGATTCTTTCAACACACTCCAATTCCTCTCTGATCCAGACGATGTATTTGTTTGACTTAATATCTTTACTGCAATCTTTTGGAGGGATGGATACTCCGCACCATAAGATAACCACCAACTTACCAGATCACCATGTTGAGCTGTAATACGTGTTGATGGTGATCCAAATTGACCTTGCATCATTCTCATTCTTCGTGCCTACAAAGAAAAGAACAATTGTTATTAGAAATTCAAATTACTTAATTATACATATTTGGAGATAAGATTAGTTATTTTGTACCTCTAGCATGCATTGTGCTTGTTCTTGCGGGCCACTAACCATTTTTGATATAACTTCTATAAGACAAATTTGCGGCTCAGAAATATCATTATTGATCAGATTAGTTGTTGGGTTAAAGATGTAATAAGGATTGAGAAAATACGATACATCATGAAGAGGACAACTCAACTGACTTTTCCATCGTTTCTTTATTACACACCCACGATAGAAGCATTTCGATTTGATCCCAAACCCATTTGTATAGTTTCCACACATGTAGCAAGTGCATGGAACAAATAGCCCATGGTGGGTTTGTCTAAGTCCAAGAAACGAATCATTTTCATCTTGCAGAAAGAACTATATATACATCATCATGCAGTGGTGGTGGGTACATGATTTGGACGTAATAATTATTCATCTTATAAGAAGTGCAATTTTAGATCGAATCTAATTATGGGTTGATTGACTCTACCCTAACTCATAATGCAATTCCTACTTTACCGAGTTTTTTAAGCATTCAATGATTAACTTTTAGAAACTAGTAGTCTAGTACCATATAGACTTGTTAAAACCCTGCCTACTTCTTGGCATTTGATGGAAATTCTGCGATCTAATAAAGGGACAAGTATACCTAGATAATTTTTGTCGCATTTAAATTTTAGTGGCTATAATTTACCGACACTTAATTTTATCAAACTTTAAGTAAATTGTATAGTGAAAAGCATTTTAAAATACCTATGTTAAGAATATAAACATGACTATCGAATTATACACATTTCTTATACTAACAATAATCAAATAAAATGGTAGTATTAGAATTTCTTAATGATATAGGTCATCTATTAGTTGGACAAAATTTAAAAATTAATAGGTCATCTATTTAGGGACGTGGGAGTATTAAAAAATTAAATACCTTGTAACAACGTTTTTAGACTCATTAAAACGTTTTCCACGCACGTTATAACCGTTACATAGGAAATTCAGATCAATAATTTTTTTATTTCCTATGTAAACTGTTATAACGCCCATTATTTTCAAAAACGCGTTCAAAAACGCGTTTTTTGACTATATAACGCGTTTTTGGCCCAAAACGTGCTCACACCTGAGAAAACGCATTATAACGGTCACACCTAGCATCCGTGACCTGAGTCGTGACCAGTTTTTCAAACCTTGGTTTTTTAGACCATTTTTTCCGTTTCCACGCACGTTATAACCGTTAGATAGGAATTTCATATTATAATTCTTTTTTATTTCTATTTAACCGTTATAACGCCCGTTATTTTAAAATGACGTATAAAAAACGTGTTTTTTCCTAAATAACATGTTTTTTCAGGTGCTTTAATAACAACTATGGAGGAAGATACTATAGTTAATCAACCACCATTGTTCTCCAATAAGAAGTTTGCTCCAAAAGTTTCAAAAAAACCACCACCAGTGTTAGAAAATCCTCAACCTAATGAACCCCTAGAAGTGGAAAAATCATGTGACCCTAAATCGTATAATCCTAGTTTCTCTGATCTTGGTTATCTGACTGGGCTACTCGGACATGCAAGGAGCTTGGAATGAAGAAACCCACACAAGTTCAACATCATTGTATTCCTCGAATTCTTGTTGTTCAGGATGTTTTAAGTTTAGCTTAGACTGGTAGTGGGAAGACTGCGGCTTTTGCGTTACCTATTTTGAACCGCCTCGCAGAAAACCCCTATGGTGTGTTTGCTTTGGTGATACCTCCAACTAGGGATCTGGCATACCAATTGGCAGAGCATAAGGTTGATATTAGAGTAATCATATGGCTAACCTCGGTTAACTATTTGTGAACCAACATGGTGTACACGTTTAGGTACGGTTAGATAAACCTAAACGAGGGTACATTTCATTTGTGTGTAACAAGCTAAGTTCGATCTAACGGTTGAAAGATATTAGCTTGGGAGAATCAGGTTTTTCATCTAACGGTGAATATTGAATGCTTTGTTACCAAGGTAACTTAGATTGCAAACCCTGATTTGAAAATTATATAAAGGAGAACTCTAGCAACGGGAAACCTAATCCCACACCTCCCGTGTGTTACTAGTTGCATAACTAGAGTCGATTCTCCTTTAACCTTAGGTTTCTTCTCGAGACCCTGTAGGTTAACGACTTAAATACTTCATTTGGAATGTGAAGCCACACCCAACTATTATCTTGTAGTTGCATGATCCGATCTTACGGTTTATCGTGTTGAGTACAATTGGAATAATTGACTCGAAATTTTATATCTCCGATAGGCAAGATAGAAAAGTAATCACAAACAACTTCGTCTCATCGTTTGTGATTCCACAATATCTTCTTTCGCTAGTCGATTAAGATTATTGTGAGCTGATTGATAATTCTAGGTTGTTCTTCGGGAATATAAGTCCGGGTTATCGATTGGTTCCTGTTCACCTTGATTTATCAAAAGACGGAACAAAAACTCTTGGGTATTTCTGTAAGAGACAGATTTATTCAATCCTATAAACTTTTCTGTGTGAGACAGATTTGTCTATCAAGTCTTCGACTTTGGGTCGTAGCAACTCTTGGTTGTGGGTGAGATCAACTAAGGGAATCAAGTGCGTGGTATCTGTTTGGGATCGAGAGAGATGTAAGGAGCGCAACTGTACCTTGAATCGTGTGTGAGATTGATTAGGGTTCAACTACTGATCCACCCAAAGTTAATTGGTAGTAGGCTAGTGTCTGTAGTGGCTTAATACAGTGTGGTGTTCAAACTGGACTAGGTCCCGGGTTTTTCTGCATTTGCAGTTTCCTCGTTAAATTCTGGTGTCTGTGTTATTTCTTTTCCGCATTATATTTTGTTATATAATTGAAATATCACAGGTTGTGCATTAAGATAAATCAATTAGAATATCCAACCTTTGGTTATTGATTCACATTGATTGACACTTGAACATTAGTCTTTGGTACCATTCAAGTTGTTTCACATAATAATCGTGCTCATGGATTTCTATCTCGTTTGATTTGTTGATTACATTGTGAAACAGAGATATTAAAACTCTTTGATATACTTTACTTTAGATTGAGTCTGACTGTCTAGTTGATTCTCTAGAAAGTATATTGGAGTAAGTCCTCTCAGATTGCCAAACGAATTGCTAGGTGTGGTTGTTAGACCCCCGCATTTTCAATTGGTGTTTGAAGGACAAAGAGAGAGCTATCTGTAACAGACCCCTTGAAACCAATCTTAGCCAAATATGTACTTAGTCTTGAAAACCAAGCATGCAGAGCCTGTTTAAGTCCATACAAGGACTTATGGAGTTTACAAACATGATTTGGATAATTAGGATCTACATATCCTGCCGTCTGTTTCATATATACATCTTCTTTTAGTTGACCATGTAGGAAAGCATTCTTAACATGTAGTTGCTTAATTGGCCATTGATTCATTACAACTATCGATAAAATTATACGAATGGGTAGAATATCTTCCACAGTTTTGTTGTGGATATATCAGAGTTATTTATATTAAGAAAATAATGCAATGTAGTTACACTGGTTGTTACAGACTCAAACAACTTCAAAAGACTTTAACAAATTCAAAACTCTAATTCAACAGACCGTTAACCTAGCCTTAGGACTCTTTCATGTTACTCGGTCTGTTGACTATCTCAATGAGACTCTGTTGAAGAGATAACATAACATTGTTATCGTTAACATGAAATCCGTAGTGTATTGGATTGGATGCGGATGAGGTGAAAACCGGTCCATATCGGCCCATGCTCACCCCTAAATTACAGAGTCATGCTCTCCTTCTCACTTCCTTGGTCTTTTTTTTTTGTGGGCCGAACGAACTTGGTATAGGTTGGGCTCACATAACACAAATCCAATCGCATCTTTTAAATGATTATTTTGTCCCCGCTGAAACTCCCTATTTCTTAACAATTGTCCCAACAAAAGAGTGATAAACCCTAACGAACATAACATTATCAGACACTAGAGAAGAGAAGCAGGCTTTGAAATTTCTCTTAAACCCCCCAACTTTCTCATTTACACTGCTGCTGTTGTAGATTTCTCATCATCATCGTCGTGGTACTTTAAAAACAGGTATGCATTCTAGCAATTCTATTTTTTTCTATTGGAGTTCACAATTAAGGGTTTTTTGTTCTGGTAGGCACTAGATATAATTCAAGGTTCAATCTTTAATGGGTTCCCGAATCATGTCTGATAATAATTTGGATTTGTGCTCTTGGGTTATTCTTTTGATTGGTTATGAATTTGAGTTAAAGTGTACCTATCAACTGTTTGACAAAATGCTAATAACGCAAACTTTCATTCTGTAGCTTGTTAATGTTTATGGCTCCTTTTCTATCATGTTAACCCCATATGTATTATAACCTCACTTACCTGCTGCTACTTCAACTTACTAATTTAGGAACAAAGCCTTATAATTGATTCTTCTTTAACATTTGCAGGCAAAAACAACTATGGAGGAAGATACTATAGTTGATCAACCTCCGTTGTTCTCGAAGAAGAAGTTTGCTCCAAAAGTTTCAAAAAAACCTCCCCCAGTGATAGAAAATCCTCAACCTAATGAACCCCTAGAAGTGGAAAAATCATGTGACCCTGAATCCTATAATCTTAGTTTCTCTGATCTTGGTTTAGCTGACTGGGCTACTCAGACATGCAAGGAGCTTGGAATTAAGAAACCCACACAAGTTCAACATCACTGTATTCCTCGAATTCTTGCTGGTCAGGATGTTTTGGGTTTAGCTCAGACAGGTAGTGGGAAGACAGCGGCTTTCGCATTACCTATTTTGAATCGCCTCGCAGAAAACCCCTATGGTGTGTTTGCTTTGGTGATAACACCTACTAGGGAGCTAGCGTACCAATTGGCAGAGCAGTTCAGGGCACTTGGAGCATCCTTGCACCTACGGTGTGCTGTTGTTGTTGGAGGGATGGATATGATCACTCAAGCACAAGCTTTGATGCAACGCCCACATGTTGTGATCGCAACACCAGGGAGAATTAAAGTCCTCCTTGAACAGAATCCAGATATTCCATCTGTCTTCTCGAAGACCAAGGTACATATTCCTTTAAAATAGTCTTTGAGCTGTTTGAGTTACCGATGTACCATACAAACTGCTCCCAAATCGTTCCCTTGTTTCTTAGTGCAAGTAACATCAAAATGAAAATCTTAACAGGCAAGATGTTTTCTTCTTAGTCCACCCACTTCGCAGTATATATCAGATAGAAGCCTCTGTAGTTGCTTGTGAAGCCTTCTTTTTCTTACCAGGTATCATCGCACTGCATGCCTTTAGTATAACCTGGTGGCAGTGATCGAACATACTCATCCTTCATAACATTAAACAGAACACACTTGCACTCCATGCATCATAGCTGATTTTCCACACCACGCATATAAATTGCCTGCACATTAATGAACCATCTCTCCTCATACCCATCTAGGATTTCGGAAGTATTGTCAACCTCTACCCCATAAAGATCTTGTACCTGCGAGGTGGCTCGTCGTGTTTCAGATCCAAGCCCAGAGTATCGGTCAACATCCTTGGGCTTGGGAGCATAAAATCTAACAATGACCCAATGGTGAAGATAAGTTTCATACAGAGGAACAGAACTGTTTCAGCAACGTACTCCTTAATAGCAATATGACCTCTTGGAAAATCAACAGTGTTGTAATATTTGTTAGAGACATATCCAGGCCTCATTAAAAATTTAGGGGTCAAGAAGACAGTGGATTTCTCCTCGTTCACTTTTCTGAATTAGGAAGATTGAAATAGGTGAAAGTAACCATCTCGGCAAAAGTAACATCTATATAAACTGTTGCATGATTTTTTCCCTGCCCGCATTGTTAGCATACTGATGTTATGAAAATGACAATGATACTAATAACTAATAAGCATTAAACATACTAGTCTACTAATTCAATCACAATTCTAAGACACAAACAAGAAATTGATGAACTCTTTTATAGTTTTCATACCTGATTTATCGCAGTATATTCACTGCTTTGATTTTGTTTGCACAGTATGAATTTGGTCGGCAACATATTTGTTTATTTCATCTGTTCAATTTTTTCTGCAGTTTCTAGTTTTGGATGAGGCTGATAGAGTTTTGGATGTTGGTTTTGAGGAGGAACTGAGTGCAATATTTCAGTACTTGCCCAAAGATAGACAAACTTTATTGTTTTCTGCGACAATGACAGAAAACTTACAAACACTGCTTGAGGTTTCTGCAAACAAGGCATACTTTTACGAACAATATGAGGGATTTAAGACTGTTGAATCTCTTAAACAACAGTATGTTTTTATTCCCAAAAACGTGAAAGATGTTATCTGCTACACATTTTGTCAAAATGGAGGACATGGGCGTTCGCTCTGCCATAATATTTGTTTCTACATGCAGGTAAAATTCTCGCGTGTTTTGCATTTGAAGTTTCTCCTAACTGCTTAAAACTGTATTTACCAGACTTGCTGTTTTCATGTTGTTAATTGTTATGATTGGCCTAGGTAGCTTTGACAAACGGGATTTCTAGAAAGTTTTTTATGCATGTTTATGCACACACAAGGAAAATCCTCCTTTGAGTGATTTTTATCTTTACTAATAAAATTATTAGGGTCAGAAGTTCAATCACTACTTTACTAAAAAAATTATGATTCAACCTCATATGTTTCTGTGTGTTGAGCATTTTACTCATTAAGTTTGATCTGGAACATCAATATCAACAGTTAGACTTTCAATGTCCCAAGATTGTTAATCTGATCTCTGTGCTTTTCATGATATAGGTTTCTGACTTGTGTTTTTTCCTTGTCAAATTTTTGAGTTATCCACTTTCCCTATACTCTGTCCCCGAGATGAAAACCAAAACCACCACGTCTTCTTTAAAATCTAAACAAAGAGTAAGCCTTCGTATCGAGCCACATAGAAAAGCTTTTGCATTATCCTTGCTGTCTTTTCCAACGTTGGTGTCTTAGTGTCACTACTCCAACTCATCTTATCACTCAGAATTCTTGCTTGTATGGGCTCTGTACCACATATCATTATGCCGAACAGTCTGAACTGAATGTTTCAAAATGAGGTCCTCTAGGGATCCTGCCACTGTAGTTTTTTATGCTGGATTCAAATACTTAAGAGAGTCCATTGAAGTCAAAGATTGTGGGATATTTTTTGATAGTTTATTGAAACTAAACCAGTCATATTTCCCACTCCCACTGGAATGCTACCTGAAAAGTGAAAAATGATTGCGTGACAAAATAGTGACACAAGTCCTTTTAATAGACCTCCTTTTGTATAAGTGCTCAAAGTGCATTCCGATCCCTTTAATCACCGATTGTCAATGTCAAAGGTTCCAAATCGCCTAGCGACAATGTAACATTTGGTCGTTTGGCGATCATTTTTAAGTTGTCTATCGTCTTCAGAATTGAACCAGAAAATTGTTTGCTGACAAGTCTAGAATTTGGAGTTCTTGCAAATTGGTCATTTCGACAGGGATTTCTCTGTCTGAGCTATTAGACTTGCTGTTAGTGTTACGATCCTGTCAATTAGAATTAATATTTTGCTGTTAATGTTAATTTACATTAAAGAAAATTTCTCTTATTTGAGTAACACATGCACAGAGTGAGAGTGAGAGGTTTAATAAATTCTTACTTGCCGCACATCTTATTTTATCAGATATTAATGTTGCAATGAAATTATTCTTATAATATGTGATATCTCTATGTGCATTGGTGTTACATCAGGAGTTGTCACCTTCTTAGTTTGATACTGGAAGAACTTGAACAACCAGCAGTAGGATTGCATTCGCACAAGTCCCAGGCTCTAAGACTGTCTGCACTACATCGATTCAAATCTGGTCAGACTCCCATTCTGCTGGCAACAGATGTGGCTAGTCGGGGTTTAGACATTCCAACAGTTGATCTTGTCATAAATTATGATATTCCGAGGTGAGTGTTACTAGCAAACTTCTTCACAATTTATAATTTCTGGGGTTTTCTTATGGAAATGGCAGGACATAACAGAAGTTGATCCAACTTATTCCAGATATGCCCGAGACTACGTTCATCGTGTTGGGCGTACAGCAAGAGCTGGCAGAGGGGGGCTGGCTGTGAGCTTTGTTACACAGGTTAGTTATAGAAAATGTTGTTCAACTAAGACTTTGCTCTCCAGGCTTGTGAAGGAAGAATTGGTCACTTGGTTGCTTCTCATTGTAATGTTCATATAATTTCTATGTAAGTCCTCACACTGAGTGATTTTGATGATTTTTCGCAGAACGATGTAGATCTAATACACGAAATAGAGTCCGTCGTTGGGAAGAAGTTGGATAAGTTTGAATGCAAAGAAAATGATGTTCTTGCTGAAATGACAAAGGTAACACCTCTATCGTACAGAATATGTGATTGCCGCTTAGTGGTCTGTCACTCGTTTTGTTACGTATTCTAAATGTCATAAGCATCATTAGTCTTACCCATTGGAGAAGTAGTCAAGTGTTCCTTTTCACTACATTATTCGCCATTCATCTTTTTAATAAACTTGACATGTCATGATTTTGGATCCATGAATGTAGGTTTACAAAGCTAAACGTATTGCGACTATGAAGATGATGGATGACGGTTACGAACAAAAAGCAGAAGAACGAAAAGCCCAGAAGCTAAAAACACTTTCAGAGAAAGGATTACTGAAAGAAAAGACTAATAAGAAGAGAAGAAGAACCAAAACTACTTCTGCAGAAGAATCAAAGTAGGAAATTTTGTCCCTGGGATATATTTAGGATTAAAGAACAATGGCCTGTGCACACACATTTACAAAGTTTTCCAATTATGAAGAAATCTTTTGTGTATTAGCTAGCTAGCTCATGAGTCGAAATATAGTACTAGCATTTTTTCTTCTGTTGCCAGAACCTCCAAATTATGAAGGTCTCAGGGTTGTAATATGTAAATTAACATCAATTTTTGTTATCTCAATCCAACCCTTTGCTGATTTTCTTTCTTATCACCATAATCCTTTTTCCCTGAGCTTGCATATGGGACAGAATCACCAAGTTCTAGGGCTATCACCCATCTTTCTATTTCATTGACCATACAGGCACGGCTCTCTACTTATGTGCACAGGCACGGCCCTGGTTTGCTTATAAAAACCTCATAGAAACCCCCAAAAGAAAAATTAGTGAGAGCAGAGAGGGAAATGGCAAGAAATTCATCAACAGCATTACTTCGAAGTCTTCTTCTTTCTCGTAAGAACAAACCCTTTTCTTCTGCTTCGATCAAAACCCTAACAACAAGTACTCAAATCTCTTCATCTTCATCTAGTTTTGGTAATATACTTGACAATAATCAGATGAAACCCTTGTCTTCTTTTGCTTCAACCTGTGTTCCTCTCTTCTCATCCCTCTATTTCTCTTCATCAGCTCGATCTTTCTGTTCTTCTTCATCATCTAGTAAGTACTAATCTGGGTTTCTTTTATTTTGTCTGATTTCATTGAATTTATTGAACAAATTGTAACTTGTTTGAGGGTTTCAGGTGCATCTAATTTTGTTGTTATCAACTCAGAACAAGGGTTTAACAATTCTCTCAAGAAAGCTCAAGGTGAGTTAAGACCACCCTTTCTTTTGAAGGGTGCCTAATTTACTTTAAAGTTTGTCTCTGTTGATTCTAAATATTGAATTTGTTTAAATTCTTATGGCTGTAGATGATAAATTGCCGACAATATTCTACTTCACTGCTGTCTGGTGTCCTCCATGTAAGTTTTAATCTTATAAATCTTGGTGTTGGTTGATAATTCAATTCAAATTCATCTGCACACATATAAAAGTTTTTTATACAACTAGTACTATGTCGCCTGACTTTTGCTTGAACTATAAATATAGCACGTTGTCGTTAGAGTTATTGAGAGCTAAGAAGTAATTTGAAGAATTCATTCACCAATTGGAAGTCCAGACTTTGGTCTGCTCTTCTTCCCATTTCGTTGAACCACTATAATTCCCCGAGTAGATATCAGCAGACTTAATCTAAGTCGAGTTGATGGTGTGATTTTTTGCATTTTGAATTTTAAGCAATTATTGTAAGAAGAAAACATGTAGTCAGGTAGTTTTTTACCAGTATTATGAAAATTCTGTAGAATATTCAGCTTGGACTCCATTACCCAAATCCAAGTGAAAACACGAGTACTACTTCATATTATTTGGTTCTGTGTTAAGGTGGGAAGTAGGAAATACACAAGGACAATGAGCAGTTTAAAAACAGTAAAACACGTCCATTTGGGAATGACTAGGTGGTCTGAGCCAATGAAGTAGTAGAATCGTTGACTCTACTCAGTGAGTCAAATTGAGCAGTAGCTGGCTAAATCTTTATGGTTAAATTTCATTGTAGGTTGAAACTGAATCTTGTTTGTTTGTTAATGGTAATAGGCAAACTAATTTCTCCCATCATTGAAAGTTTGAGCAAGAAATATCCACACGTGACGACCTTCAAAGTCGACATTGATCAGGTAACAAGGTTTTTGAGCACTTCTGAGGATGTATAGTGTTGTTACTTTTTAGTTTAAGATTTGCTTAAATTTCTGTTTGATTCATGGAGAGTTAATTAAGAGTTTTTTTTCTTGTAGGAGGAGATCCGAAAGAAACTAGAGGAACTGAATATTATGTCTGTGGTAAAGTTACTCAACCCTTAACTGTTTTGTGAATGTTTTCATAACAAAGTATTTTTGCTTTTAATGTTAAAATTATGTCATCCCATGTTTAAGCTTGTGTATTACAAAGAGTAGGTTATTTAAAAAGACTTTAGGCTGCTAGATGGGAATGATAAGTAGCTACTTATAACTGGAGCTTATGGCGCTAGTTGTAAAACAACATCTTCATCTTCAGTGTTCTACTTACACCTAATAAACTTGATCTGTTGAAGTGCTAAATGGGTTTAACTTAAGTCTTGATGATAAAATAAATATAACTGTAAATCTGTAGTATGGAACTATCCCTTTTAGCGTAAAGAAAAGTAAATGTCTAGGTCTTAGATATTGCTCTTTAGTTACCGAAAATAATGAAGACAAGACATGGATATTCTAGCTAGTGAGAAGTGAAGATAAACAAATAACATATAAGATAAATAAATAAAAATGAGAGTGAGACTGGTGTTGCTGAGGTTAGCTGTTCATAGCTTCAAATTTCTCTTTTACCTCTCACTAAAAACGAAATTAGAGAGTGTGAGAGAGAGAGGTGGAGAGTCACTAATGACGTGATAGTACCTTTTCGGTAATTTTTACTCACTCCCTGGAGAAAAAAGAGTGTTGCAGTACACACTCTTTCTGGGGAATGCTAAGCGGTGTAATACTACTGTACACACTCTTTGCTTTCTCCACCTGCTTGTTGAAGCCTTCAAGGTGTTTGAATTGCATGTTAAGTAATCCACATCACATCCTATATAAATAGCTAGTATTCGTGCTTGCACTGACTTCTAATTTGAATATGAAATGTTCTGCCTCATCTTACATTCTGTTTACTTTTATAGGTTTAGTTAAGTCACTTTCATATAATTAATCAGTATATATTATAGTTACCTTATAGCTCCAAGTGAAAGAGGTGGCATCACAGTTAATATTCTGTAACAATGCTTCATTTGAATGGTTTTGTATCACTTATCGAGGTCTAGATCCTATGATATTCGGTTGGTGAAACAACAATTGAAATCTTATAACATATGCTTGATTGAGTTTTTCTCGCCTTTGTTCCCCTGAATTTTTAACACTTTAATCACCAAATTAGAGAGAGAGAGAGTGTGTGTGTGTGTGTGTGTGTGTGTGTGTGTGTGTGTGTGAGAGAGAGAGAGAGAGAGAGAGAGAGAGAGAGAGACTCATGATGTGATAGCACCTTTTTGGAAATTTTTACTCACTCCCTGGAGAAAGCAAAGAGTGTTGCAGTACACACTCTTTCTGTGGAATGCAAAGCGGTGTAATACTACTGTACACACTGTTTGCTTTCTCCACCTGCTTGTTGAAGCCTTCAAGATGTCTGAATTGCATGTTAAGTAATCCGCATTGCATCCTGTATAAATAGCTAGTTCATGCTTGCACCGACTTCTAATTTGAATATGAAATGTTCTGCCTCATCTTACATTCTATTTACTTTTATAAGTTTAGTTATGTTACTTTCATACAATTAATCCGGATATATTACTGTGTTTCGTAATGTAGTCCTGGCCTAAATCAGCTGGTAGTGACGTTTCACCCTTGAAACCGTAAGAAACAATTTGCCAGTTTATCTCATCAATCAAAATACTTAGACATTGGCCTTAGGTGATCGGTTCTAGCGGGGCTATGTGAACCAATAGCCTTCTTGATATCGCATCACAGTGCTCCCTAGGAAAAAGGGTACCTTATAGCTCCAAGTAAAAGAGGTGGCGTCACAGTTCATATTCTGTAACAATGCTTCATTTGAATGGTTTCGTAACACTTATGGAGGTCTAAATCCTATGATTTTAGGTTGGTGAGACAACAATTGAAATCTTATAATATATGCTTAATTGAATTTACCTTGTCTTTGTTCCCCAGAGTTTTTAACATTTCCCGTGATAGACGAAGTGCTGACAAAGGTTCTTTCTTTCTGGTTCTTGTTTATATTTTGCAGCCAACAATTCACTTCTTTCAAAATGGGAAAAAGGCTGACGAAATGGTTGGTGCTGATGTTGCAAGACTGAACCAAATTGTAGAAAGGCTTTACAGCACCAAGAACAACTGATCAGTCATCTATCCCCCAAGTTTAAGCTACTAGGTGATGTTGGAGATGAGGTTTCGAGTATGTTTAGTATGTAGTGCTGCCATAACACTTTGGGTGTCCTGTGTTTTAAAGTTTTTGTTTCAGAAACTTCAAGTGTAGTTCAGTAGATTAAAGTTCTTGCTTATAAAACTTGAAGAGAAGTAGTTCAGTAGAAATGGTTATAAAGGAGGAAACCAAGGATTTTTATTGTTTTAAACAGAAACGATGGATAGTTTTTTCTTGTCTTCTTTGTTCTCACACTGTGTTTATTTTTGAAAAGTTTTTTTGTTCTTTCTTCTTGTTGTAGAGGAGAAGCATCCTCATGTGTGCTTAGAAGTTTGGGTTTAATTCCATGTCTGCCTGCACAGGTAGATCAATAACAGTAGTGGTCAGTTAATGCAATACTTAGGTCTAGCAATTAAGAGGTTAAAATCTCTAAAAAAAAGAGACTTGGGCAGCATTTTGACACTAAACTTGCACCTTTGCCGTGTAATTACCCAGTGTGGACAGCAGCCGGCAGAAAAATAGGTGCCCCTTATCAAGTAGTGGTTGGCTTGATCGAACTAGGTGCTCTTTAGTCTTGAAAAAATGAAACCTTTAGGGTTTTTACTTCTCTCTCCCTCTCGCGTGTGAAATTGGCGATTCAATCTCAATTTGGGTTTCTGAAGGTTCTGAGGTGAGTTTTCTTCTTTGAAATGAATATCATCCATAATACCATCACGAATCAATCTAGGATTTATCTGTACATCCCATATTATTGGGTTTAAGTCCTTCTGCCCTGAATCTGGTTTGAATTTTAGGGCAATGATTTTATGAAATAATCATAGTAACCTAGTGGGTTTGATTTTTTTCTTAGCTCAAATTTTGTGTAGGAATTTGGAGCTTCTGTTTTGATTGAGTATTTCTTAGATTGTTCTGTAGTATTGATTTGATTCAACTTGTTGGTTAGTTTCTAGGGGCATTTGTAAAGAAAGACTAAAGCAATAGGAATGGCGATGATGGCGAGGAAATCTTCCCTTCTTCTCTTTCGATCTCTCGCTACTTCACCAATGAGACCTCTCTGGTCGTCTTGTTCTTCTCGGTTCCTGTCTTCTTCATCGAAAGAGAAACCACCAGCATATCATCGTTCTGAAGATGATGAACCATCCATACGATCAAGATTACCTCCCAGGGAAAAAGGTCATTTCTCAATATCTGTTGTACGCTTACTGTTTGTTGTTTTTCCTCACAGAAATGAATTGTTAGCTGCCATAATTCTTGAATGTATATTTTAGTAGTAGTGATTGGATGGGTGTTATTTTGTTATTTGAATGTAGGATCACGCGATGATCATCGTATTAATGTTGAGAAATCAAAGACAATTCCAGGGAGACATGTAGTTACTCTCACATTTAAGCCATTTGCTAGGTAATCTGCTTTACAAGCTTCTTATATCACTCGCAAGAATTCGATGAATGTTCTGATTACAACTGAATGAATTGGAATTTGATTTTGTTGTAGATGAATGTTTGTCACCATTTTGTCAACCTATGCCGGGGATATAAAGATTCTACGTTCGACTGTAAATGCTATGGCCAAGGTTAGCATTCTGAAGATCCGAGGAAGCTTAATTATTGTTTTGAACATACTACTCTTACCAAACTTTCTGCAATGTTAGTCGGTCGAATAATATTATGTTTGTAATGGCGGCTCTTGAGTAAGTGCAGTTTAGGCGAAAGCTTAATCCCTATTAGGGCAGAGTAGAGGTTAGTTCACCTTGAAATATTCTGTGGGAGTACTTTGATTGCTTTTATCTTCATAGTTCTGTAGCAGTGAATGTAACACTGTAGCAAACTAGAGCAATGTCCATATGTTTTCTGCTAATTATATCTTCATAATCATTCATTTGTCTTCAATCTGTGTTTTTACATGTGGCTAGAATTTGAACTTCTAATGTTCTTAAATGTCATGATTATCTGGAGGACTAAGCCTCTGTCAGATTCTATGAACTTTGTGTTGAGCCTATTTTAGGGTGGAAGTGTCACGATACTCATACTGAGAGCAGGCTAATGGTGTCCTGCGACCAGAACCCTGCGTAATATTTTCCTGTATTGGCCACCATATTAGCATGGGTACTTCAGCCTAGCAAGAATCCTACCCTGGAATTTGGGCAAGCTTTTCTTTTTCTTCTGGTTTTAGTTAGGAGTGTACTTTGTCTCTATGTATGCTCTTGGTAGTGTGAGATGTTACAAATGAACACCAGTTTACAAAGTTCTGTTTTGTAATTGAGTAACTCTGTGAAGGATGAACTTATTTTGTCAAGGTTTTGGAACAGCAAAACCATGGATCAGATGTGTATGATTGTGAGCTTTCTTACACTCGGTAAGACTGAAGGTAAAAATTGGCTCCAGGTTTTCTTGAACGAATTGTGTTTAGATTAACAGAATTAAATTGAGCACTTGGGCCTGTGTTAGACAAAGTAAAATTGTTCGGCGAGAGTTGTACTACAATGGGTCACATCCAGGACAATCTATTTTGTTTTGAAATTGGTTTCAAGTGAATCACACGCGTATAATGAATGACATCCCTAGCTAATTTCTAATGCACCAATTCAGAAGTTACAGAGAGCAGTAGAGCTCTTCCAGCAATTTTTACCATTCTCCTCGAAATTGAACGAGTCATAAACAGGGTAAAAATGTGTGCTGGTGCAAAACTGATTCCTAGAGAGAGACTCTATTTTGGTCTGGGTCCGAAATCCAAATGCATTAGATGGTGTCAATTGATGATTGGTAATGACTCATAGTGTTCAGTCAAACAGATTTTTTAAGTCAAAGCTAAACCATGCCACATGGAGCTGTAAAGCTTGCTGAATTCAATTTCCAGTGGAGGTTTTCGTCTGGCTTACTGGTCCTTTCACTCGGGCAAAGGGGTGTTCTCAACCATTTCACACTGACTGAAATGAATGATGCGTGCACCAGTTATACTGTAATGCAATGTCTGTAACTCATGAATGCATATCTATAATTTGAAATGGGGATGAGATCGACTTGAAGTGGTTTTGGACACGCATTTGTTGTTCCTCAGCAGATTGATAAGCTTTACAGGAAACAGTTAAAACAAAAAACAACGTCATATTAACAGACTACTGAATCAAAAAAGCAAGCACCACAAGGCCACACCAATCCATGAAAGTTGATTAGTACATCCCCAAATTTCAAAACTACTTTCTTTAAACAACTAACATACTACCATGGAGCTGATGTCCATTCCTGCAAGATCCTCACTCTTTCTTCAATGTAGCTCATCTCTGAAAGCTTCAGGGTTTCAATTTCTTCCTCCAGGGTTTTTGAAGCAGCTTCCAACTTGTTCAGCTCAGATTCCAATCCAGAAATCCAAGTATGAGTCAAAGCTGCTTTAACTTGTTTGTCTTTCTTCTCTAAAGCAAACTCCTCCATCTTCAGCCTAGCAACCTTTTCTTCCTTTAAAAGTGTTCTTACAGTATCAAATCGTCCCCATAAGTTGCAACAATCATAACCCATTTGCTCCAGTTCTAATAACTGTGCACTGATCTCATGTACATCAAGTTAACCAATGTCTGAGCAAGGTTAATGAACACCACATCTAGCCCAACTCTGATACCTTCTCGAACACCTTCACAGTAGTAGTTATCTAAAGGCTTGAGGTGTGGGTTCTGAGGAATTGCTCTGAAAAGATCATCCCTTAAACTCATGTACTCACTGTTAAGACAAAGAGATTGATGATTACCAGGAGACATTCTCACTCTCTCAGCTGATGAAGATGAAGATAAAGAAGAATCTGTAGTAGTAGTAGTCTTTCTTTTGAGAGATTCAGTGCAAGGAAGGATAGGTGACATTTTTAATGGAGTTTTCTGGTGAGGGCTTCTCAAAAGTGTAAGGTGTTTAGTGGTTCTTCTCAGAACAAAGAAGAGTATGCAGAGGTGTGGTGTTGAATTCAGAGAGAGAGATTTTAAACTTTTAAAGAGAGGGTATTGTTGGTTGAGGACACCAACTCCTTCAACTGTTTCCGTTTTTGGATTGTGCTGCTTTTCAGTGATGAATGATACAGACTTGCAGTGAAGCAGATGAGTCTTTTGTTTTTTGTGAGCAGTTTAGGGAGGAGGTTACATTTGGTGTGTTTCAGGAGGAAAGATCAGAAAGATGTGAGTGAGTGGGAAGTGGGTATTTGTCATTTTGTTGTAGTACTGGTACCTGTGTTTTGGAACATTTACAGAGTTCTGTGAGAGTTGTACTACAATGGGTCATGTTGAAATTGGTTTTTGAGATAAGAACAGCAGCAGCTGGATTTCAGTATACGCAACATACAGTGAATGCACCAATTTCAGAATCTACAGAGAGATGTGGAGCTCTTCCAGCATTTTTTTTGTCATTCTCTTCAAAATTGAACCAACAGGATAAAAATCCTGGCGAGATTGGGGTATACTCAAACTAATTGGGGTATACCCAATTTTAAGTGGACATGTGACCTTACTAAGGGGAGGCCAAAACGTGGTAAAGTTACTTTAATACCCCTACACTAATCAACCTAAAACTAAACTCTAAACTTAAAAACCAAAAACTGATTAATCTTCCTCTAATCCTTCTTCTCTAAACCCTCTCCTCTTCTCTTTCATTCCAAAAACCTAAAATCTACCAAAATTTTCAATTTTGATTTTCTACAAAAAATGGTTGATTCTAAACGATCCAGCAGCAAGAGTGATTCAACTGTAACATGAAAAGATCCAAATCGAGAGGGAAAAGGTAAGGGAAAGGTTGGAACGAGTAAACCCAAGAATGCAATCCTTGAAGATGCTGAAAAGAAACCTATAAAGTCGAAAAGAAGATTGTAAGTGATTTATAAACTCAAACCCATTATTGTTTTGTTGTATATGATTGTTAGATTAGGTTAGAAATCGAAAATTATGATTTTCAGATTTGTTGGCCGGCAAGGTCGATAGTTGAACAACACGCCGACCATTGGTATTTTGAAAGAGCCGGCATGGTCTCGGATGAATAACATGCCGACTTTTCATCGAGCCATGGCGCCTGTTTGACAATAACCAGGTAGTGGTATAATAACCAACCATGCCAGGGTTGTATTTGGTCGGCGTTGTTTTCACTTGTACCATGCCGACGTTAGGCATGAAACCTTAATTTCCTAATTTATTAGTCGGGCATCTTTCATAGATAGTACCATTCCGGCGTTTTTATTAGCTCCAACAGGTAGTTGGTTAACAACATTCCGGCTTTAATGTAGCAGCAGTGTTTTACTTATCGGGCTTGCCGGCCAGGGTAGAAGGTCAATAAGGTGTTGTGTTGTTTTGTTTTCATATATCTTATTTGTGCATTGTTTAGGTTCCCGGAGGAAACAAAAGAAGAACTACCTTGTCTTGTTAACAATGCGAGAAAGAGCTATTTGAATATTTGGACACAATTTATCCCAATTTGAAGAACCTAAAGATGAAACTGAAGAGAATTGCCCGTTTAGAAAGTTATGTTTGATGGGTAAGGAAAATCAGGAAGAATTTCTAAGGTTTATGAACGATCCTAGCAATCCCCTCAACTATGAAGAATGCACATCATCGGAGGAGGAAGAAGAGGAGGTTGATCCAAGAACTTTTTCGGGGCATGTGACTTTTTGGAGTGAACCCTATTACAATGAGGATGGTGACTACATAGGCCCAGTGAAGGGGAAGGGAAAAGCAAAAGCTGATGCTGGTGAAAAAGCTAGTGATGGGGAGGAAGATAACAACAACAACAAGGATCCATGAAATTCTTAAACTTTATTATGTTTCACTTGGTTTAGAAACTTAGATTGTGGTTTGAACTCTTTCATTATGTTTTGAACTCTTAGATTGTGGTCTGAGACTTGTTAAACTTATTTGAATTTTCAGTTTTAGTTGCTTTAGAAGTTATTATTTTGTATGCACTTTTAAACAAAGTACTTTAGGCCGGCATGGTAGGAAGTCTACACCTTGCCGACCTGAATGTTAGTTGCACCTTTTAGGTACACCCTAGTCGTCTTCTTATCATACACATAACCCTTCCTCTTGTGACTTTCCTCCGGCAAACCATAACACTCGCATACCATTTCAAACCGCGTATCTCTTTGTTGGGTGTTTTTCACTAGAACGCACATCTTCTCTTTGGCTTTCTCAACAATCCAATTGACGCGTCGTCTTTTCCTTCCATTCCAAATCATTAGCATAATGTTCGGAAGTATCGGGACCCTAATTTTCGAGCTTGAGGTGATCCTCCATAGGTACCAATGCCACAATCTACAAAACATCAAAAGTTTAGTTGATGTGTATTACCACTACGGCATGGTCGACATATAAAACAATGCCGGCTAGAAAAGACCTAAGGTAATAGAATATAAACATTGCCGACATGAAAAACGCCGGCAAGGTATGAAAACATTACAATGCCGGCGCACGCATTTTCAAGTAAGGGCTCTGTGTTTCAAAAATAAAAAGCCGGCAAGGTTCAAATTTTCTACATTGTGCCGTGGTACGCTTCATGAAAAGTCGGGCACGTTATTCAAAGTAGAACCAAGCGGCTTTTATGGCCAGGCATGATCGACAAGCGTCGACCTTGACTCCGTGCCACAGAAAAAAAAAAAACCAAAATCGATACATTGCATGGAAAAATCACAATCTTCACGACGTAGGTTGTCTACCGATTACTTGCGGCTCCATTCTCTTCTTCTTGGTCATTTGATTCTTCGTTTGGCTCAATACATTCATCACTTCCATACCCATCATGAGTTTGAGGAAAATAAAAGTGAGGGTCATGCATGTAATCCATTCGATCATGGTCCGGTAGATCATCATACAAGTACTCATATGTAGGAGGAAAGTTAGAAGACTCCCCCACTTCAAAATCGGATTAGAATCACTCATCTCACTCATATCACAAATTTCACAAAACCCTAACTTTTCCCCCAAAATCTCCTCTACTCCTTCATACTAATTCTCTCTCTAAATGATTTCTAAAACTCAACTTATAACTAAATCAACTAACTAATCTAACTAATTTAACTAATCTAATCATTTTAGTTAAATTAGAGTTAATCATTGTGGGGGCATTTTAGCCATTTACAAAATATAGGTTAAGGGGTGGCTTGGTTTTACTTCATAATGACTGATTTTGTCTTATTCCCCAATTAGACAGATATACCCCAATCTCGCCAGGGGTAAAAATGTGTGCTGGTGCAAAACTGATTCCGGACACTCTATTTTTGTCTGTAACTGAATTTTTGGTGTGGGTCCGAAATCCAAATACATTTACATATTATGATCTTGATGCAAAATGGAAATGCTAATTAGATGGTCCAACTCCAAGGCTCTATGCGGTAGAGCAGGTAAATGTGAAATGCTTGGTGGAGTTCTCCACCAGTCGATTCATGATTGGTATTCAGTCAAAAGGGATTTTTTGAGTCAAAGCTAAACCATGCCACATTGAACTGAAAAACTTGAAGTAGAATCATTGGTTCATTCATTCAGGCAATTAATTCATACTAACAGACTATTGAATTAGCATGTTGATTAGAAAGAAAATCTGTAATACTCCATGAAAGTTGATTAGCATGTTCATTAAGTCCAGTTTACACCTCCAAATTTCAAAACTACTTTAAACAACTAAGAAAACAGACCAGAACCCCATTTGGTGTGATACTACTACTACTACTAGTGCCACGGAGCTGTTGCAGCAGATGTCCATTCCTGCAAGATCCTCACTCTTTCTTCGGTGTAGCTCATCTCCGTAGCCTTCAGGACTTGAATTTCTTCCTCCAGTTTCTTTGAAGAAGCTTCCAACTTGTTAAGCTCAGATTCCAATCCAGAAATCCTAGTGTGTGTTAAAGCTGCTTTAACTTGTTTGTCTTTCTTCTCTGAGCTGAATTTTTCCATTTTCAGCCTAGCAACCTTTTCTTCTGCTAAAAATGTTCTTACAGTATCAAATCGTCCCCATAACTTAGTACAGTCATAACCCATCTCCTCCAGTTCTGATAGCTGTGCACTCATCTTCTGCACATCATCTCTTGACAACTCCAGAAGTTTGCCCAAGTTAACAAATGTCTCTGCAAGGTTGATGAAAACTAGATCTAACCCAAACTTGAAACCTTCTCGAACACCTTCACAGTACTCGTCTAAAGGCTTGAAGTGAGGGTTCTGAGGAAGTGCTCTGAACACATCATCTCTGGAACTTCTGCACTCACTGCTAAGATAAATAGATAATTGATTATGATGACCAGGAGGAGATGTTCTCGCTCTCACAGCTGATGAAGTTGAAGATAAAGAAGAATCAGTAGTAGTAGTCTTTCTTTTGAGAGATTCAGTGCAGGGAAGGATAGACATTTTCAATGGAGTTTTTCCGGTGAGGGCTAAGTTTTAGTGGTTTTTCTCAAAAGAAAGAGTATGGTGGTGTTGGGATTCAGTGAGGAGTTTTAAAGAGAGGGTATTGTTGGTTGAGGAGGAGGAGGACAACTCATTCAATTGTGTTGCTTTTCAGAGGTTGAACGATGCAGTAGCATTTTTAAAGGAAATTGCAGATGAGATGGGTCTTTTGTTTTTTGTGAGCAGTGCAAGGAGTGTGTTTCAGGAGGAAAGACTGGACCTGTGGGTATTTGTCATTTTGTTCTAGTGAACACTGGACCTGAACTGGACAGTGATAGAAGTATTTGCTAGCAGGGGGTGTCAATATTGCTCGGGGATGTACCAAACTTTCATATAGTAATACAAAACATGGAAAAAAAAATGGTACATGCCCCAAACAAATTGGTACCCCTAAATTCTTTTCTTTAATTCAGAGTAATTTTCACATCATAGTGGGGTTTGAATGATAGTGAAGAACTGGATTAGCAACCTGATTATTGGCATGTACTCTCACACCATAGTCTTATGAATTCTTTAATTCAGAGTAATTTTCCAAAAATCAATCCACAATCCAAAGTTGAGTTTTCTTAACTTCTTAAACTCGGTAAAAATTAGCATCCAGGTTCTCTTGGAAGACCTTTCTCTAGATTATTAACTGAATAAAGCAGAGGCAGAGCAGTTGGGACTGTTCTAAAACTAGCCATGAGGGGAAGCAAAAACTAGTACTTCCAAAATTCCAATTGGCAATTTCTTAGTAAACAATTTCTGGAAAAACAGAAACATGAAAGAGTTTCACATTATTGATGTCGGCACCCACAACAGTAGATAACCAAGCCTTCTCAATATACAAACACTTAGAAACCGAAAACACATAACAAATCAGGGATATAAAGATAGAAAATGTTCCTTAATGTGGCCTTTTTGGATGTGTTGAAGAGACCACAGGGCGCCAGTATCACATATCAGCAACTTATACTGCAGAATTTGTCCTGGGATCAGAACCTGCAAAACAAAAGCAAAAAACTCCGAGCTCAAGTTAGTAAGGATCTTATGCAAAATGTAACAAACGTAGAGTTGGAGGTCAGAATGTTTTACCTTTGGAACTGAAACAATAAGAAATAGTCCCTCAAATAATTACTCAGTAATGTGAAATGCTAAGCAGGCACCAGCATCAACAACTTCTATTACTGAATCAGTCATGGGAATAAGGTGAGACCTGCAAAACAAAAACAAAAAACTCCGACGCTCAAGTTAGTAAGGATCTTCTGCAAAATAGAACTAGCATAGGGTTAAGAGTTTAGAATATGTACCTTTGGATCTGAAACACATTCCCTTGCATGAATCAACACATAACAATCTCTTTAGCAACTATTTAAAAAGGATTATTTCAGTTCAAACTTACCCTAGTGGCAGGCTGTTCAATTCAAGCAGGCGTTCTGCATCAAACATTCTCATTATCGAGTTACCAGAGAAACCTGCACAAAAGATACATACTCTGAGGTTCTACTAAGAAAGGATTCTATGCAAAATTTAGTGAACCTTAAGAGTTCGAGTTTAATATGCATACCTTAGGCTCACCACTTTGGCATACAGGTACTCGCACACAACTCTTTGGCTCAGTGTTTCGGCTCATAGCCTTTCGGATCAGCGTTTGGCCTCACATCATTTCAGGCCACTGTGTTTGGCAGTGTATCGATTGTTGTGTGCCTCCCGCTTTGCACGATGGCTGAGTGTCGATAGCTGAGCGCCATTAGCTGCAGGTAGGTAGGTATCTGATGTTAGCTTGGTACCCACAAAATAACAACCAAACACACATTGGTAGAATGAAAACCTTTTTATGTGACATAATATTATATTACTTTGTAAACTGGAAACTAACTTTGACCAAACAAGACCAACATTAGGAACAAATAAATGCAACCTCAAAGCAGTAGTAGCATCCTTATTTCTGTCTAGCATCATCATCAACAATCTAAAAGAACACTACAGAACACAAAACAAAGCAACAAACACTTTCAGAGGAATGAGATTATAAGAATAGGCATTTCTGAAGAAAACAATTAGGAACAATGTGATATATATCTGAACACATTACGAAGAATAAAAAATCAGTGAACATAACCAGATTATCAAAAGAAAAGGTTAAGCTAGTAGTAGTAACCTCAAAATCAAAATCCAAAATAAAGTTTCCCATGCCTTGCCATTAGCTTCTTTCCAGCAGCATCCAACCCTGTGAAGTGAAACCAAAGAGAAGATTAGATCTGACAGAGGGTTGAGAGCTGAAATCTACGCAAAATTTAGTGAACATTAGAGCTGGAGTTTAGAATACATACCTTCGGTTACTGCTTTGGCATACAGCTATTGACACACAATTCTTTGGCTCAGTCTAATGGATCACAGCATTTCGGCATCACAGAATTTCAGGTCACTGTTTTTGGCAGTGCATCGATGGCCGTGCGACGATCGCTGAGTGCCATTAGCTGGAGGTAGATGGATGTGTGCTTCCAGCTGTGTATCTACAAAACGGCAACCAAACACTCATTAGCAAAATGAAAAACCATTTTCTGTAAACTGCATGTATAATATCACTTCTTAAACTGAAAACCAACTTTGTGAAACAAGTCTAGTTCAATAAAATAATAACATTATCTCAAGAACAAATGACTACGAAAACCCAACCTCAAAGCAGTAGTAACAATCCTCATCTCTGTCTAGCATCATCATTAACAATCTGAAACAACCCTAAAGAACACAAAACAAGAAGCCATTAGCCCAATTTTTTTGAAGCAACAAGCAGATCTAAGACAAGACGTTAAACACGCCAATCAAGTAGAAACACCATAAGAATAAAAATCAAGTAAATGCACAAAACAATATCGAAAGAGAAGGGTAAGTTAGTAGTAGTAGTAGTAACCTCGAAATCAAATTCCAGAGTGGAGTTTTCCATGCCATGGGTTTCTTTCCAGCAGCAACCAACCCTGTGAAGTGAAACCAAAGAGAAGATCATACCTAAAGTTAGTTTCATTCAAAGAAACCCGTAAAATCAGCAAGAAACCAGATTGAATGATGGAAAAATTGAAAACATTTTCTGTGAATGACTATGACAAATTCCTCGTGTCTGTCCAACACTAATAACTACCTGAAACAAAAACAAGAAAGAGTATCAGAAGAAACAGGAGGTAACTAAGAAAATTTTGAAGTAAGAAGGTAGGGAGGAGGTTTTAAAAAGGGTGAGCTTGTTAAAGACCTGCAACACAAAAAAGTACTCAGAAGCTCAAGTTAGAAAGGAACAGAAGCAAAACATAATAAATGTATAAATAAAGAAAGAATATGTACATTTGGAATTGAAACAATAAAAATTGTGTCCTTATATACTTACAATACATGACTCTTCACATAACCCTTAATATAGGTTTTTAGGAAGAAGAGGCTCAGATATGTTTTTAGTCAGACAGGGATAGGTGTCTATCTCCTCCAATATGGCGGCAAAAATGGTTGCTCAAATGAAGGAAGAAGAATGGAGAATCACCTCCATTCAACTTTTCAAAAGAACTGTCACCAGGTTGCTCAAATGAAGGAAGAAGAATGAAGAATCACCTCCAATCAGCTTTTCAAAAGAACTGTCACCCTAGTTGCCACCCAATATTGCTCAAATGAAGGAAGAAGAATGGAGAATCACCTCCATTAGCTTTTTCAAAAGAAGTCCGTAGTTGCCACCGGATATTGATGGAGAAAATTATTCAAAGTCTGAAACCTTATTTTATATAAATCATCACTGCCTCATCAAAGATAAAAAAAAAAAAAAAACAGTTTTATATGAGCATATACAACATAAGTTTTGAATTTAAAAGATGGAATAGTTGTCTCATTAGCAACAAGAAAAGATTTAAAAAGGGTTATTTTTTATCAGTCTTACCCTAGTGGCAGGCTGTTCAAATTCCAAGCACACACATATTCTGCGTCAATATCTCGCTGGAGTCACATAGACAAACCTATGAGGAAAACAAAAATGATACTCTGAGGCTCTATAAGAAAGAAGTTGGTGAACACTAGAGTAGGAGGTTAGAATACATACCTTCAGCTCACCTCACTGCTTTGGCATACAGCTATTGACACACAAATCTTCGGCTCACAGTCTCATGGCTCCAGCTATCAGCACTTCCAACTCACAGCGTTCCGAGACACTGTTTTTGGCAGCATCTTGAACTGCAAGATGATGGCTGAGTGACACTGAGCGCCATTAGCTGGAGGTAGAATAGATGAGTGCTTCCAGCTATGTACCTACAGAACAACAACCAAACACAAATTAGGAAAATGAAAACCATTTTCTGTAAACACATATTCTGCGTCAATATCTCGCTGGAGTCACATTGACAAACCTATGAGGAAAACAAAAATGATACTCTGAGGCTCTATAAGAAAGAAGTTGGTGAACACTAGAGTAGGAGGTTAGAATACATACCTTCAGCTCACCTCACTGCTTTGGCATACAGCTATTGACACACAAATCTTCGGCTCACAGTCTCATGGCTCACAGGGTTCCAGCTATCAGTACTTCCAACTCACAGCATTCCGAGATACTGTTTTTGGCAGCATCTTGAACTGCAAGATGATGACTGAGTGACACTGAGCGCCATTAGCTGGAGGTAGAATAGATGTGTGCTGCTAGCTATGTACCTACAGAAGAACAACCAAACACAAATTAGGAAAATGAAAACCCATTTTCTGTAAACCTACATGTATAATAATATCACTTGTTAAACTGAAAACCAATTTTGACAAAACAAGACTAGTTCAGCAAAATAACAACATTTTCTCCAATAATAAATGACTACGAAGCCCAACCTCAAAGCAGTTGTAAGAATCCTCATCTGTCTAGCGTCATTATCAACAATCTGAAACAACACTAAAGAACACAAAACAAGAATCCCTTAGCCCAATTTTTTTTGAAGCAACAAATAGATCTTAGACCAGATATTAAATGCAGCAATCAAGTAGAAGCACCATTAGAATAAAAATCAAGGAAATGCACAAAAAAATATCTGAAGAATATTGAAAGAAAAGGGGGCAAGTTAGTAGTAGTTGTAACCTCGGAATCAAAATCCAGAGTAGAGTTGCCCATGCCATGCCATGGGTTTCTTTCCAGCAGCAAACAACCCTGTGTAGTGAAACCAAAGAGAAGATGATACAGAAAATTAGTATCACTCAAAGAGTTGAGAGCTGATATTGAGTAAAAGAACTTATAAGAAGAGTAATTGAAACATTTTCTGTGAATCAATTGGGAACCAACCTCAGCTGTAGTAAGCAAAATCCTAGTGTCTGTCTGTCTAGCATCATTAACAACTATATGAAACAACACAGCAACAAAAACAAGAAAGAGTATCAGAAGAAACAGGAGGTAATTAACTACTAAGACAATCAATCTTATAGTGAGTAGATAAAGTAAGGAAGGGGGTTTAGAAGGGTGAGGTTGTTAAAGACCTGAAAAACAAAAATGTACTCAGAAGCACAAGTTAGAAGGAACAGATGCAAAATATAATAAGAATATGTACATTGAAACAATAAAATTTCTTATCAAAAAAAAAAAAAAAAAAAAAAAATTAGAGAGGAACAGGGAAAGTTAAGATTAGTAAAAACCTTGATGAGAGAGAAACTAAAACCAGCTGCTGCTCCTAGATTCAGAAAGAGAAGATGAGATCTAAAGTTAGTTTCACTTAAAGAGTAATAGAAATAAAGAAAAACAAACTTACTAAGTTATAAGAAACCAGCACACAAAATCAAAAACAAAGTTGAAAGAATGGATGGAGGATGATTTTGAGTGAATAACCTGAAAGAAAAGCAGTATTTTAAGCAAGCTAATGTTAAGCTGATCATCATTCCAGCACCATCATGATCATCAAGCAACAACTATCTCTATTCTACCTGAAACAACACAAAAGACAAGAGAGAGTATCAGCAGAGAAAGAAAGAAATTTTAAGTTTGGAGAAGAAGAACAAGGGAGAGGGGGTTTTAGTAGTCTTCTTCTCTCCTCTTTTATGAGTCTTGTCTTATTAGCTGGACTGGATTGGATTCGGATTCTGGGAGACTATAGAGAGAGAGATCAGTCAAAGACTCAAAAAGTATTCTCTGCCTGATGAGTAAAACGAAACAGTGGGTATCGTGTCGCTCGGCAAGAGGAGGAGTACGATGATGATAGATTTTGGGTTTTCGCGTTTCCAAACCCGTGAGTGACTCTTTCTTTCTCTCTGCTCTGCCTTTCAAACAAATTTCAAATTTCCCGCCAACTTTATCAACACGCGTCACGCTGCCATTGAGTTAAGACTCGGTCCAAGTCGCTAAATCTCCCGGCTTAGTTTCCGAATGCTACTATACACCCTGACTGCACTTGTTTGGTCCTCCGGCTCATTGAAAAATGTATGGATCCCAACGTGATGTGCCCAACATTGCGGGGTGGGTACCCAAAATCAATCGGATTTTTTATGTGGGAATGTTATAAACACCCATATTATTTATGGGTAATTCACAAAGACCTTTTCTCATTTTATAAATACCCCTCCCCAATACTTTTTTACTTTTAATACCATAAATAAATACCCTTTTAATGCTAATAACGAATTAAGTGGAAATCAACATTTATTATTTCAGATCCACAAATTCGTTTCATTTCCTCCTCTTTCAGCCGCCAGCACCACCTCTCCCACCATCATCGCCTGCGCCATCACCACCACCACCACCAACAAAACCAGTTCACACTTATTTTTTGGTTTAGCATGAAGATGATTCGCAGCGACTCTAAAGAATCACCTCTGCATCTAAGGTAAGCTAATTTAACACAAGGAGAAAGATTTCAAAGACTCGTCGAACAATCCAAAGATCGAGCACGTTACTTTGGATCAACAAGATATGTTGCTTATAATAAAAGCAGTTCCATGAATCCGAATATGGTACGCGCGCCAGTAGGATACATGGATGGTAGAAACTATTACATTGGTCAGGTAGGTATAGGTAATTTCAGTAATCAACCAGAATATTATTATCTAATTCTCGACAATGGTAGTGATCTTACATGGACTCAATCTGGGTATAATTATTTCTATCAAGATCTGCCAGTTTATGATTAGAAAGGTTCGAGTACGTATTGACATATCCCTTGCGTCGACCTTGATGAGTGCAATGACGATGATCATTGCGAAGACAACTTTTGTACGTACAAAGAACGATATGATCATGTGTCCGGACCAGTAACATTTGGTCATCTTGCTTATGAAACATTCACTATGAACTCAAACACCGGTGAGCATGCCCGTGAATTTATTGAAGGTATAATCATGGGTTGTGGTATTGATCAAAGGAATTTCGGACCATCATTTGGTGTTCCTGAGATTCATAAGGGTGATCATGACTTCCCTCCGCCGATACGTGCACCTGGAACTACTCCCATAACAGGAATTCTAGGTTTAGGACAAGAAAAGTCTCCTTTTTCTTTGGTACATCAGTTACATAGTAATGGTAAATTTGAATACTGCTTGGAATCGTATGATCATATAGCTTCAGGGGCTCCATTTACCACTATGATTAAACCTCATTTTGAAAGAGTTAAGAAGTTGGTTGTGGAATATTTTGACGAAGAATATGGTATTCATCCTGCTGATCCTGAACCTGGCAGGGATTTCGATCCTTGTTGGGTTGTACCAGAGGATTTCAGTAGGTGTCCAACGATGACGTTTCATTTTGAGGATGCAGATTTTGTTATTCAACAAATGTCTGGTATTTTTGCGTACTACACAGATGAGAACTTGCTATGTTTTGGTATCCTTGGCGTGGACGCCAACGACAATGATTATGATGTTCTTTTTGGAGCTATGCAACAAGCTAATAAAAGGATTTTGTACGATGCTAATGAATTGGTTCTCTCATTTGTTGAAGAGGAATGCCGGACATGATCATGATCGACATTATCTACTCAGAAGAGTTTACAAATTAATGTGCGTAAATCTTAAGAATGGATAAATATTGTTTTCATTACTCTTAATTTCTTACTGAATAATCTATGAAATGGTTTTCTGGAGTTTTTTGTGCTTAAAAAGCTATCGTACCTTCTTATGTACCTTCTTCTTTGTTCGTCGCGGCTGAAATGAGCGTGTCAAAATATCCTGGCATTTTTAGGGGCGACCCCAAAAGAATTAGGGGCGACTTTTTTATTCCCAACCCATATACACCGTTAAGGGATGTCCAAAAACGCGGAGAATACGTTAATGCCCTTACACAATCGGAAGCTATTTTGTTCCCGATTATAACAACGCAATCGGAAGCTTAGTAACTATGTTATACTACCGATTATATCGATTTTGTGCCAAGCGCGTATCTTGCTTCTTTATTAATCGGTAGGAAAAATAACCTCACTAGACTACCGATTATAGTAGCTCCTAAATACCTAAAATTGGTGATTTCGCCAAGAAAGAAATTTGAGAACAACCGTATAATCGGAAGCTTTATTAACTACCGATTATTCTAGTTCCCAAATTCGAACAAAATGACATTTTCGCAAAAACAAAATTTGGGGCAATCGTATAATCGGAGGTTATTCGCCACCGATTAATATAGTTCCCAAATTCGAAAAAAATGACATTTCGCAAAAAAACAAAATTTGGGGCAATCGTATAATCGGAAGTCATAATACTTCATTTGACTTCCGATTATACATATGCCCCAACAAAATAAAGCCGTTGGAACTCTAAACTCTATATAAGGATTGTATCCTTTTACTCTCTATGGAACACAAATACCTTTAAACTCGCTCCAACATCATCTTCAACATAATGGCCCAACCATTCATTAATCCCTACGGAGTTCACGATCGAAGAAGATTTATCTTTATGTAGGCGCTATGTTCAATTCTATCCGAGACGAGGAGAAGAACGCAGGCAAGGAGGCATAATGAGTATGAGTTATTTGGGGAAAATTCACGAAAAATTCTGCGACGACACCGGTAACCCAAACAACCGTCACTCCGCTGATCTTTTCTGCCGAGTTGGTTCAATAAATGGACACGTCCAAGAATTCGTCCATTTAACTTATCTTGTGAATCAATATCGATTGAGGGGTGAAACCAATGATGAGGTTATAGAACGATCTCTCGGGGAATGGCGGAGATGGAAAAGATCAAGCTTAGTTATGAAGCTCATTTTAGAATCCTTAGGGCGATGGAAAGATTTAATCCGTTTAGGAATCGTCCAACACGTCCACGACGCTAATCACGATACCTTGTAATAGAATTGAGGGAGTTCAATGTAAAATTATGATGATGTGTAGGTGATATTGTTATGAATTTCAAAATATTTATGAAAATCGGAAGTTTTAATTGTTGATGTAACTACCGATTATACTCCAACAAAGCTAGTTCGTTCAAAAGAAACTAGCCGTGCCTAAAAAAACCAAACACAATCGGTTGATAATACATATTTATAAACCTCCGATTATACTACTCTAATGAAATCGGGAACTCGTTGACAAAACATCCTATAATCTAAGCATATAACAATACATATTTACCGATTACAAATAATCGGATTCTTTGTTCAAACATTTACTACCGATTGTGTGTAATAATTGTACGCAATTTCAGATGACAGTCTTGTAAAAGTACGCATCAACGGCCATATTTTCAAAAAAAGAGACGTTGGGACTCTCATCTATATAAGGAGGTAAACTCTTCTTATGTATGCACCAAACAACACATATATAGCATTGTGTATTCTACAAATATATTTTCCATCGTCTACTCTTGTGAATTCATTGTATATCTCAACTTACAAGCATGGCAACGTTTGACGCAGATGAAGATTTGGTCATTGTGAAAACATGGTATCGTGAAACAAGACGTGAAGATGTCATAGCAGGAAGGTTAACACCCGAAGTCTTTTGGGCGAGGGTATATAGCCAATTTGTGCGAGAGTATGGAAATCCAAAGCAAAGATCACTCCAACAAGTTCATGATCGTTTCCGACTTGTCCAAAAAGGGGTAAATGATTACATAACGATACAAAAGAGGATGTTTAACACTAGCCACTTAAGCTTGTCGATCCAACAATTTGTAAGTATAACGCTCGGGTGTTTAATCTTTCTTACTAAAACGAAGTTGACATTATTTTATGTTTGTTTATATAGGAGACACTCGCAAAAGACAAGTACTTAGTGGAAAAGGGTGAAGAATTCACTTATGATGGAAGTTATGAATTCTCAAGTCCGTCGTAACAAGATAAATGTTGATTGATGGTTACAATCGGAAGTTATTATTTTATATTGTCTACCGATTCTCGGGAAGATTTTCACCTATTTTTGTCGAATTTGGTGACAATCGGAAGTTTATGCATATGTTGTCTACCGATTCTCGGGAAGATTTTGACTTTTTGTCAGACTATGGTGACAATCGGAAGTTTATTCAATATGTTGTCTACCGATTCTGGGGAAAATTTACAGTTTATTTTTTGTCAGAGTTTGGTGTCAATCGGATGTTTATATAATATGTAATCTACCGATTCTGGGAAAAAAATTTCAGTTGTTTTATCAGCCTTTTAATCGGAAGATAAATTCAAAAAGTTAATAACCGATTATAATATTGATTGAGTCTGTTTACAAAAGCTTGTATAATCGGTTGATATATTAAAAATATAACTACCGATTATAGCTTTAGACTTCACAGTATTTTCCACAAAATTCCAAAAAAAACATGTACAAATAGGGCTTTCCAAAATACATCTTTCAAACATAACAATCATTGATCTTCATCATCCGAGGAAACCAATTCCAGTACGCCTTCCGGGAAATCCACCTTCATGACGCGATCCCAATCCAACATGTTGGTCTCATATTGTTTCAACCAATCGTTACAATGATTCCCCTGGAAGTAATCGTTCCAACCATCCAACGGAGGTAATGGGCAATCCTCTTTACTCTTAAACCGATAAAATGCATCTCATTCACAAATGCCATAACAATTCTTCTATCTTTAACCGATTCTTCGCAAACCGTCCTTGTAGGTGTAAACGTATAAGAATGTCCATACCTAGGAGGAACAAAGAAATGTACCACGCAATTCAAAGCGTCCGCTAAGAGATATCCACATTTAGGCATTGTCATCCAATACTTGGATCCAATTGTCTTCAATCCCTTTCGGCACTTTACACGCGCAACAAAGTCTTTGAACTCTAGTTCTTTGTCGTGCCTATCTCCTTCCTTCATCATCTCCATATAGAAATCCTTGTCCTTTATTAGTTGTACCGCCATCTTAGTTCTTAAATTTTGCCATTGGGTGACATCTTCGTTCACCGCCTCTCCAAAGTAACCAATTTGTTCCGAGGCGACGTGAAACCCGCAATTGCCATCCCCATCAACCTCGTCGGTGGACAAAACAAATGGAACAATGAGTGGAGGGAGTTGTTTCATATACTCTTCTATAATCGTATAGCTTGATCGTGTTGGTCTTCCATGAAAATCCCTAGGACAACGAAGAGTACCATACTTCTCTCTTATAGTCACCATTTCCGTTGAATGTGTTTGTGGCGAGTCGCTCATTTGATCAATAACTACGGAGCTAGTTTGGGTCTCCACTAACACAACTTGTTCCACAAAGATCGACTTGACTTACTTGAAAAGGCTTCTTAGAGACCCTTAGACTTCCATTTTGATCTTTTCTTGGACGACCTCTTTTCTTGGGTTGCGGCTCATCTTCAAATTCGGCTTCCGAACGCTCATGCCGACACAATATTCTTTTATTAGACAAATGATCCTTTAATTCTTTTCTTTCAATGGTCCTCGACACTTCGGTGTTTGGCCTACCCGCCCCCTTTTGCTTAATAGGTTCATCAACCTCTTTTAAACGAGGGTGAAGAGCTTGTTCCAAATCATGCATCAATATTTGCTTCTTGGCGCCATTAATTTGTTGTAGCATAACGCTCGGCTATTCTTGCACACAATTCCGACTCCATGAACGACGGACCATTGACCACGGGTGTGCTTGGAGTGAAATTTAATTGCTTCCAAAATGGATGAATATCATTGATGTCAATCACATCGACGTACCTACCCATTTTATGACGACATGGGAGACCAATACCTATCATATCCTTGCAAACACAAACCGTATTCTCGTCATCGTTAGCTTTATACAACTTCAATTGTTCTATCATGTGATTTATTGCCCAACGTGAAACTTTATGAACAATGCCCCTTAGAAGCAATCTTTCCCCTTCGTGTTCCGTAGGGAATTTATGTACACTAAATTGCATGAAGCCTTAATCTTTATGAGATCACGATTGGTGAATTCATGGATTGCTTCTTGGATCGACACAACTCCATTTTGACTACCTAGAAGTATTTTCTTTAATCGGCCATGAGACCCCTCCGCAATGCTTGTCGCCTCGTTCTTGAAGTTATGATATTCATATGTCCATGCATACACAAACCTCTCCTTAATCGGTAACCATTGTGTTTTACAATACTCAACGGGTTTTGGGTAGTCCTTGTAATATTCTTCCTCAAATTTCTTCAAGTTCCTTTCGTAAATTTCCTCGGTCATTGACCAAACGATCTTGTCCCATGCTTTCATGAACGATCTCCAAATTATCCCATCCTCCTTCCATTTTTCATCAAATAACCTCTTCTCTTCCTCTCGTTCTTCCTCGGTTAATTTACTAATGCGCTCATCCTCTTCCTTCGACCTCTTGGTACCCTTCCTTGGTTTTTTAGCTTGGAAATGGCGATGGCAATTGTGTCCGAGGTTGCATTGAATGTGCCACGTACACGCAAGTTTCGGCTTCAGAAACACTACCGCTATTGCATGCATTAAGGCTTGATCGTTATCCGTTACAATAACCCTTGGAAAATCATCCCCATTGTAAATGGACCTCAGCGTCTCCAGCATCCAAATGAAACTCACGTTGTTCTCATGATCCATTAAACCCCATGCAATCGTAAACGTGTTTTTGTCCGAAGTGTGACAAGCAATGTTCAACAACGGCATGTTATATTTGTTTGTCTTGTAAGTGGCATCTATCAACACAATTTGATGAAAACACTGAGCCAATTTTATCATTTCGGGATGTGCCAAGAAAATACGTACCACTTTACCATCCTTTTCTTCCGTTCTCAACGTGTAGTCGTGTAACTCAGCTAACCACTGCGATTGTTGCATGACCGTTCTACCATCCCATTCCGTCCTTTTGATCGTAGCTAGGGCCGACTTAATTGTAGATAAAGAAGACAAGTTGTCGGGGTCGTCCGCCTTTATTTTACTTAAGATCGCACTCGCCTTTTGGATACGCATAGACCTCACCGTCTCCATTTCATGTGGTTTTAACTTCGCAACCATTACATGTCCAATAAGAGTATCCGGATCATCGTGGTTGTGACAACCATTAACAACTTTAGACATTTTCCAATCTTTACTTTCCTTACCATCGGGCTTATAGAAGACAATCTTAAATGGGCATCCAATCTTCTTCGTATGAGTTCGGTACTTCTTCCTCTCCGTCTTCCTTACATACTTATTATTCTTTCCCTCGTGACTCTTCTTCTCCCCACCTCGCTCACATACCATTTCAAACCGAATATTCTTAACGCAACGGTTCTGAACTACCACGCACATCTTCTCTTTTGCCTTGTTCATAAGCCATTCCTTGGCCTCCTTCTTACTTCCAAATATCTAAATGGGCATATTACAAAACAAAAATAATAAGCATAACCATCTAACATACACGATTGGAAAAAGAAAAGATAATTCATGACCATACCAAATCGTTTGCATAGTGTAGGGAAGTATCAGGCCTCAAATAATAATCGTCATCAACCGCTACAACAGCCTACGCACAACAACAACAAGTTATGCATTAGAAATCGGAAGGAAGTTTAGATAATAAGTAAACGATTGTAACACAATCGGTGATTTAATACTATAAAACGTAACCGATTATAATAAATCGGTAGTCATGTACGCATATAGTCTACCGATTAACGACATACAGAAATGAACAATTATTCTGTGTAAAAACCTTCAATAATCGGAGGGACTATAAATTCATGAACCAACCGATTATTATATACCAATAATCGGACGTTTATTCATGTAGAGAACTTCCGATTATGAGAAATGGAAGCTTTCAATTTGGGGATTTTTTCATATTCGGCATATTAATACATCAAAATATACCCAATTATTGATAATCGGTAGATATGTTACTAAATTAACTACCGAATATATGTCGTTCATGTCATTCAATGCATGCAGAAATCGAATTTTCACGTTCGAAAACACACACAAACGCACGTAACATGGATAACATGGGTATTAGAGTTTGTTAACAACATACCCGTATGTTTGATGAATCGTTAGCTTCGATCTCGGGTGATTCTCCATTTTCTTCCATGAAAGCGTCGTCTAGGGTTTCATCTCCATCAAAGTTTGGATCATTCAACATATACCCCAAATCGTCATCTCTAAACGGTAGTGAACCTTGAAATTCAACAACTTCACGTCCTCCTTCTTCGTACCCATCCATGTTTATGGAAGTTGGCAAAAATGGGAAGTTGGCAACATATACCCACTTCTTCTTCTTTTTTTTCTTCTTCTTCTCTCACTCAATCGGGAATTACCTCACGATGAGTCAAAAATTTTTTCCAAACACTAATATATAGACCCCAGCCTACTGGATCACAGAGTTTGCTTCCGATTATTGAGTGAAACTACCGATTATTGTTTTGGCTACCGAATATTATAGTTTTTGTTAAAGGTTGAATCCCTGACCACTTATAATCGGTAGTGTATAAGTTTTATTATCTACCGATTATGTCAGATTGCAAATTAAAGCAAATAAGGATTTTAGAAAAACTCATTTTGGGGCAACCTATAATCGGTAGGTTGTGGAACCTATTTGGCTTACGATTATGGCTACATCCAAATCACGAACCACATGGTTATTCCCTTCTGTACACTCCAAACCTATGGAATTTGGCAAGGGTTCGATCTGGGGCTCCTTATAATCGGTAGGTTGTGAAGTTGTTAACCCTACCGATTATGGTATATTTCAAATTCCCTTACATGAAGGATTTTAGAAAAAACTCATTTTGGGGCAACCCATAATCGGATGTTTTGGTAATATATTTAACTCCCGATTAACGCTGCATACAAAACACGAACCAAGTGGTTATGGCTGGCTGAGTGCACTCAAAACCTATGAAATATGGCAAAGGTTAGATCCGGGGCTCGTTATAATCGGCGGGTTATATAATAATATACCCTACCGATTATGGTAGATTTCAAAATTAATTACGTGAAGGATTTTAGAAAAAACTAAATTTGGGGCAACTTATAATCGATAGTTTATGTAACCTATTAGACTTCCGATTATGGCTACATCCACAAACTCAAGCCAAGTGGTTATGGTTGGCTCGCACCCCTCAAAACCTATGGAATTTGGCCAAGGCTGAATACGGAGCTCCTTATAATCGGTAGTCTTATAAGTTGGATAAGCTACCGATTATAAAGGGGATTATTAGCCGAAGTATCAACACAACAATCGGTAGGTATAGTTTCATTTTAACCTACCGATTGAATGTTTACCTACCGATTATGGTGTTGGCTACCGATTATATAAGGGCATATTGGCCATTTCGAAAAATCGAAGATAAGGGGTAGCTTAGATTTACGTTTGGGTGACCTTTTTTGTCTTTTAGTGTCGCCCCTAATTCTTTCGGGGTCGCCCCTAAAAGTGCCAGGCAAAATATCCCCGATTTTTTATTTTTTTTTGGGGTACAAATGTCTATCAGAAGAAAAGCTGTGATCCAAGAACTCTTTCGAAATCAAGCACATAGTTATTTCCCGATAAAATTTTTGATTGGGGCAAATACCGATGCGGGCGTGGGGGGACGAATAGGAGATCGACACTTGTCTCTCTTTTTTTTTTACCGTTCTTAACTGATTTACATTTTGATTTTGTATACCCCTTCCCCAAATCTAGTCAAATCTTATTAGCTATTCCATAAGTATTAACTAACCTTAATTAAGATCTGACCTAATAATTATTGTAGTCCAAACTTGCACATCCTCACCATAGTGCATGTTACTACCATCTTGATTTGCTTAAATTAAGCATTAAGTGGTTTCTGGACTTTCCGTGTATTTTCAATCTCCATTCCTTTTAGAGTTTCTTCATCATAAACAAAAATAAAAGATGTGAAACCAAGATCTTCGCACAAAAAACAAACAAGCTAATATTTGTATATTTCTACCCTAAAGTAAAACAATCGGATACACCTAATCTTAAGCTTTTGGAATCAAGTTTTTTTGTTGTAACACTCAGTGTTTTTAGCATGGCGCATGCTAAAATATGCGCCATAGCTCGAGATAAAGCTTCATCCAAAGCTTTTGTTGCTTGGTAAGAGGTAGATTGGCTTAAGGCCAATATCGCGCCAAAATGTAGCATCAAGTGATGCATTAGGTCAGTTGGGTGGGTGGCCTCGAGTTTGCGGCGTAATCATTGCGCATTATGAAGGCTATTGGCCTAGAGCTAATATCGCACAATCATTGTGCATCAGGCCAGAGAGGGATGGCCGAACTTGTGTTGCGCAATCATTGCGAATGAACACAAACATTGCGAAGTAACGCAATCATTGAAAAGGCGAGGGTACCCAAATATACATCAAGCTAAAACTTTTCCTACCTATAAATCCTTTCTCCGAAAGTGATTGTCTATGGATTGAGTCGAGACAATACAACTAATCGGTTCACACTTCGTGTGATCGTCTATGGATACGAGATCAAGACAATACAACAACGAAGTATGTTTACTTGATAAAAAGGTTCGAGCTTAACCAAACACAATAGGATTGCTCAAGTAAATATGAATTAACATATCAGTTTCTCTCTCTCCTTCTGCTCCCTCTCTAGAAGCGATTTCCGAGAAAAAACTTTTCCTAAGTGACTTGTAACACTTTCAGATTTCTTGGATCTTTATAGATCCAAGTAGATCTGGGCAGTAGTAATAGAAACTAGTTGTTTTACTGGCAAAGAATAAAGAGTCAATATTTATATGTTATGAGCTATAATTGTCTGGAATTGATAGTCGAACCACATGAATATGAGAATTGGTGGAATCTTGAGTCTCAGTACCTCTTGATATTTTGTGACAAACCTGTGTATATATTTTCTTTGTTTTTAGTATTTTCTTAAATCGATTCTTTACAAGTCTGAGTTGGACGAACTTTACTACCACTTTCTACAACAACAACATAAAACCACATCAATTTTTGGCGCCGCCGACGCGGAATTGTATTTAGATTTGTTTTAGGTTTATTTTTATTATTTTTGTTCTTTTTTACGCCTTTGGTATTTTTTGATTCTTTTCAGATTTGGAGCGAAGCTACAAGGAAAGAAAAAGTGCTATAAAAGGAAAGCATCGCCAAAGAAGGAAAGAAAAGAGGAATCCAAGGAGTGAAGAAGATTTTGTACATAATTAGTTTATTTAGACTTTATTTCTTTTTATTTTTAGAAACTGTAAATAGGGTTGTATTTTTGTAATTTTTCTTTTATTTTTTGGACTTTTTGGACTTTATTTTTCTAGACTTGGACATTATTTTTAAAACCCTAAGGAAGGGTTGAAAGTTAAATATAAACTGTTTATGCGGGGAAGGACGATGATTCACGATCATGTCTCGGCCCCTCGGGTTCGTATTAACCGACATCTGAGTCGGTTTCGAGTCGACTTCAACGGTTCATCGCCCGTCTGGTACAGGAGGTAAGACTCTATCCACCCACGAATCCCCTGTCAGTGGGTTTTAATTTTGTGTGACAACTCACACCCCTGCGAATAGAACGAATATCCGACTGAGTTTCAAACTGGACGTTACTACTTTGACCATAGTGTGAATAGTGGTTGGGAACATCAGCCTTTTCAAGGTTATGGCTCATACCATGATGAGCCCAATTACTAGCCACATGCCAACTGGTCGTACGAGCAAAATTCCTCTCTACTAGAGTCAACACGTAAGTTAGCTGAGGCGACACGTAAGTTAGCAGAAATGAATAACTTAGTTATGGACGAAAGCAATGCAACGTGTGAACCTTCTTTCCTAGATCAAATCGGAAGTCATGTGAATCGACTCAAAAATCTTTGTTAGAGGCCAGGAAAGAAATGCTCAAGATAGTTTTAATTTCCAATATAGTGTTTCCAATAGTACCTTTGAAAATAAGGATAGTTATTTGCATAATCAAGATGACGAGGTTAGAATTGGTAACACTACTTTAGATGAGGTTCAACCATTTTCAAGTTATTATAACGATGATTATGATGAGGATAGTGTTGATGAAGAATCTGAAATATTTAGGCATAGTGATCAGGAATTTGCTACTCCAATTGAGCTTTACAATGATAATATTATTTCTAGTTCAAATCCAAATAATTTTAATAATTATTCACATATTCAAAAGGACGAGGATTTGACTAGAGATACCACCGTTTTAGACGAGGTAGTATTTCCTTATGATTACGAAGACGATTATGGTTTAGAGGAAAGTGTATATTTTGAGTCTAGCGATTTAGAAACAACAGACTTAGAAAAAGAAAGTGAACTCGTAGAGATGAGTGAGGATGAACACGACTTAGAAGAATCAATTGACCATTTTCAGGAATCAGATGACCTTGAAATTAGGGAAGTTGTGACTAGTCTTTCTAGAGACACTGAAAACTCTAAGTTTGGGGGTGATTATCATTCTCCATGTGCCTTAACTCTTAGAAAGGTCCCTCACTTGGGACTTGACATATGTGCCTCAACCATTTTAAAAGATTATCTTCATACACGTTTTCCCGAACCTAGTGATGTCCATAGGGAAGTTCGTTTGTTAGAAACCCATCCTCGGGTTGATGTGGTTAGCCCAGGCTATGATACCCAGTATTGATTTTGTTTTCCCACCAAATATTTTTCAACCAATTGTGGGAACGTATATGTTTCGAGATGTGTCAATTATTGAGTTTTGAGACTAAACCTAAGTACTTTAGGAGAATAGAAACGACACATTTGCTTAAGATTGACCGCCAGTTTCATCGTGGTCAATTGTGTGAGTCAAAACTGATTGACTTTAAGGATCCGCAATTAGTCAGGTTATTATTATGTGCTTCTAAGTTCTTATTTGAGTTTTTACAGACTTTACAACTGAACTTGGATCTTGGCTTTGAGGAATTCAGACATGAAAATATTTTATTTGGACCCAGTTATAGAACCCGAACTCAGAACCACGACTAGATGTAGTTGTCTTAAACAGGAAACTAGACAAGGGTGTGCGTTATTTGTTAATTTTCTTGGCATGTTGCAGATTCCTTTTATTTGTGATAGCTCTATTTGGTTTTGATGACCCACAGAAATTTCGGCTATTACTTTATGATTTTATAAGGTGACTAATCCTTTCTTAGTCTGGCTGAAGACTTTAAACTTAGCACTTCTTGGGAGGTAACCCAACATTCATGCGACACGGTAATATCTTTCATTAACTCTTTTACTTCAAATGGTAACAGTTTCTCCTTGTTCATGCTTTTAATTTCATCTTTAGAACATTGAGGACAATGTTAGATTTAAGTTTGGGGGTATGGGAGAAACTTTTAGTTGCATTAATAAACTCCAGAGCCTAGAAATTTATGCTTATTAAGGATGGCACTAACCAATCTAAGTGGATGGAAGCATTTTTGTTGTAGGAGTTGAGGAACCAATCTGATTAGATGGCAACATCTAAAGAGTCTATTCATAAAAGCACGAGCTCGGTGTTAGAATTAAAGAAAAAACACGGTAGTTTCGCCATATCTCGTTGAATCCTTTTCACTTCTATTTTTATTTTGTTTTCTTTAAAATATGTTTCTCTAAGTGAATAGGTGGGGCTCACGATTCAAGTTGTTACCACTGCTAGGATGAAATAGAGTGATTGAGATACCAAAAAAAAAAAAAAAAAAAAAAAAAAAAAAAAAAAAAAAAAAAAAAAAAAAAGAAAAGAGACCAGACCATTAAACCAACTGGAATAAATTCAATAAAGTCGACCACTGGAACCCTTGTATATGCCAGTTGTGTTGACCTAGAGTTAGGATTATCGACACTTGGTTCCCTTGTATATGCCAGTGTATTGATATTAGTCTAGACCAGTATCTCAGTCCATTAGGATAGGTTCATTTTGGCAGTGGCCTCAGACAGATATGAGAAACATTGTTCACCTTAGTCAACATCAAAACCATCTATGTTTTTCTATATCCATCTCTTAATCTATCCATGTGATTGGTTGACTCCGGTTATGATGTTCAGAAACTATCTGAGTAGAGCTCTGTGACTTATATATGAATTTTAGTATGCTTGAGTGCAAACTCGTGTACAACAATTGGAATTTCGCATCAGGGTACTTCCTCCTGTAATCAATAAGTATGCCAACCAAGGAGATTCTTTAGTGCCTTCCAAAGTTATGCGTAGATAGTTAGGGTCTGGAGTAAAGGTTCTGTGGGTACACCTCTGGTAAACCCTCCCGAGAATATAACTCGGCCACTAGGGCCACCTAGGGGTTTAAAGGCTTATTGCATACGCTAAATGCAATCGACGATGCCTGCGACAATGAGTTAGGATTTTATTTTCTAGATTTGATTTTCTCGAGGACGAGCAAAAAATAAGTTTGGGGGTATTTGATAGATGCATTTATGTGTCTATATTAGTCTCATTTATCTATTTTGTTAGTGCTTATTTTGTACTGGCTTTTTATGTCTTTGTAGGTGTTTTTAGAGAAATAAGCTTTTGCGGCGAAATTGGCTCGAAAAGTGGTTTTTGTGCTCGTGGGAGAAAATTACTATTAGGACTTTCAGTTTGGATAAGGGGCATCTCAATTACTAAGGGGTATTTACACCTCACGGCTATTGGCACCCTCAGATTGGATAGGGGGCACTCATCTTCAACAATTCAAAATCATTTTTGGCGGGAATTTTGCCGTGAAGAATAGTTTCAGCTGCGACTTCCCTGAATTGGTTTTGGACGAGTTTTTCTCGGGTTTCTTCGTGGATTATGATATATATGGGCCTGTTATTATAGACCATGGATGGTAGGCGGTTTGGTTTTGAAGAAAAACACGAGTTTAATCATTCTCATCATCAATAAGGAGTGAGAAAAGTTCTCGGGATATTGGGAGATTTTGCGCGTTCAAAACAGGATAACTTGTTGCCATAAAACAATGACGTGTTGGAACTGAAAACAGGGGAATAAAGTCTCGTTATATTTGGTGATATTTGAAAACAGGGAAAGAAAAACCCGTGACCTGCAAGAAAAGAGAACCGAGTATTTTTCACCCTAGATATGATCTGTTGGGTATATATATGAGAGGTTAGAGTCCCATACGGATAGTCGAGAGTTTGGGGCACGAATCGGGAGTTGGGAGAGCCAACAGAGGGCTTAGGAGCGAAGAAAAATAATTGCAGAGAAGTTCTCTGCTGCTTTGAAAGAAGAAGAACACCAAGAACATTAGACGAACCAGAGCAGTCGCATAAAAACGCCGCAATATTATGACACGAGAGGCAGTCTTAAATCGAGCGGACTTATATTTTGGCGGTATTCATATACCGTTTTTGTAATGACTTTGTAACAACTGTTTGTAACGCTTATACAACGTTGCGAACTGTCTGAGTCATTAGTTTTCTCTTGTTTTTCACCCTTTTGAGCTATGAACACCTATTTTGAGCACGTGAATAACATGAGGATCTAAACCCCAACACTGGGATGACGGAGGAAGCCATTCTCTATGCCTGTGGTAAATCTATTTAATTCCTTTATGACTTTTGCACTAGTCTAAATCGTTTCATGATTTTTCTTAATTGGTTGTGATTTTGTTTGATGACGTATGCTTGGTCTTAGTATTTTTGATACGTCATGCTTGTGATTTACAGTTAATCTTTTATAAAATCTACCTTGGCAAAGAATAAAGAGTCAATATTTATATGTTATGAGCTATAATTGTCTGGAATTGATAGTCGAACCACATGAATATGAGAATTGGTGGAATCTTGAGTCTCAGTACCTCTCGATATTTTGTGACAAACCTGTGTATATATTTTCTTTGTTTTTAGTATTTACTTAAATCGAATCTTTACAAGTCTGAGTTGAACGAACTTTACTACCACTTTATACAACAACAACATAAAACCACATCACCTTGTCCAAAATTGAATACTCTCAGGATTAATCCGCTACACAAAATTAAACCTAACTTCGTATAGTTGAGACCAAGCAACTAAACCTATAGTTCACCTAGTTCAGTTTGTATTCCCACGCCTCCAACTTATGAATAAGTCACGTACTTGGAACAATTCCTTTGGTTCGTATTCCAAACAATAAAGGAACAACAAATCTGTTTGGTATCAACTCTATTCAACCAAGTGATGTGAGTCGGACAAAGGATCTTCTGTTTATCTTAACATAAACTCCTTCGTCAGGTTCTTAGATCTATCTTATGTTCAATCACCAAAGGTAATTGTTAATATTTTGCAATCAATACTTTTAATCACAAAGAATTGTATTGATGCCGATATACACAACTAATCAATCCAATCTACCACAAGGATAAACTGATTATAGTTGGATCCTCTTATACCGAAACAAGTATTGTGCACACCAAAGATTATGAACCCCAAATCAGAAATCTTCAATATCTTTTTTGTCTTCAAATCTTATTAGATCTTCAATAAACACCTGCACACAACAACTTGAATCTCTTGTGATCAATCACGCACAGAACGAAGTCTGTTAACAATGGATTATCACAAGATCGTCTTTAGCACTAAAAACAGTCTAAAGATCCCTGTCCAAATTTCGATCTAGTTTGAGTGAATCTTATATCAGAAGAGAAGATTCTCATTATGTTTTGCGAAACCCCCAAATCACAATCAACAAAAATTAAACAAACCAACAACATTATAAAAAAAAGATCTATGACTAAGTGCGGTTTTGAACACCTATGACTAATAACTACCTGACGTCTACTGCATTAACCATTATGTCGGCCTATACCCAGATCGCAAATCTTATCTGTGAGCATCCTATTTAATGAATTAAATGTTAAACTACTTTTAGGACAACAATTTGAGATGTAAAAGTACATACCACATCAAGAACTCCTTTTGGGTCAACTAAAAGACTTTACCATAGTATAAAACTATTGGATCCATCATCCTGAAATTCACTTATATTTAGAGACCAAAAAAATGGAAGACATCCTCAAAATTACATGATGAGTTGCAACTAGTATGGCATAATTGAAGCAGCAGCTAGTCACCTGTTTCCTTCCATCCATCCTGTAAAAGGTTCCTTACAAGTACTTTCAATGACACTCGGACGTATTATGGCTACAGGTATGTCCCCTCTCATACTGTTGATCATCATTTCTCCCATGGCCTTAGTGAGCACATATGTGTCTTGCCAACCGTAGATCCTTCCCATGTTAACATGACAAACCAACTTCCGGTAAAGAATGAGCATTATTAAAGAAAGTTAAAACCTCTGAGAGTAATATGAACTCAAACTTGTATTTTCTTGAGATGATGGAAATGAGATGTTGTAAGCAGAGAAGTAGAAGCCTTTGTAAACCCAATTCAAATTTTATATGAATGTCTCTTTTTAATGCAAAGCCAACTTCATTTCAGCTTCAATATCTATCAAGGGTGGAGCTCTTGCATGGGTATTATATGCGAGTTGTTCCCTTGCTAGGCTATCCCCGATAAAAAATGGTTTTTCCAAGATTCTACCTTGTCTTTGTCCGCTAACATAGGTTGTCAATGAAATGAAGAATACATCCATATTAGTAAATTATATTTCAAACTCTAAAATACACGTATTATGAAACAAAATCGTGTAGTAAGTTTTTTTTTGTATTCTTACCAGTTGATACTTGCAAGAACAGTTGGAGTTTCTTGCACCTTTTTGCAAAGTCATAAGTCGAAAAGGTCATAGAGTGTTTATATTTGTAGTAGCATCGTTCCTGCAATCATGCAACTACCCATGTGAGAGAATATGATGCATGTGCCGGTGTATGTTGCTTGCCTAAGCTTTCCGATCCTTAGTACTTTTCTTGAGCTGTATTGCTCAAGTTTCTAACATTTGCAAAACCATTTCAAGTATAAGCCATCAAGCAAGTGTCAGTGATTGAGGTATAGAGAGACATACCAACATCTAATAATTTTGAAATGGAGGGAGTATTCATTTGATTTCTCAACTTTACCTCTCTTAAATATAAATCAGCAGTAGCTTAAGAGCTCTGGTTGGAACCAAACGGAAGTGGTGTTTGGGAAATTTTTGGTTCGGAAGATACCGTGTCTCAAACAATCCCTACTATGACTAAACCGTAACAAACTCCAAAATCGCAAACACACCGTAAGAATGATATGATGTCAAGCGAAAATTTTGACTAAATTAAACAGTAGGACTATCTTAGGCATCTATACAAACAACGGAAGTTCAGAGCCTTCTAATCTTAATGGAAATGGAAATGGAGTAAGATATGATGGACCAGGTGTTAAAAGAACAAAAAGAAACAGAAAGGCAGTTTAAGATTTCACACAATCATCAACTTCAAAATTCAACATTCAATTATTGAAACAAGAAAGGACCGATATTGTTAAAATAGTGGATCATAAGAAAAAGGCTTCATAAATGAAGAATGGTAGTCAGGCGGTTGAACAAAATTTGTTAACGCGCATATAAGAGGAATCCTGAAAATGGACACGTCAATGATGAATACTGCACAACTACAAGCCTGGAAAGATGAATTTGATGACAACCTCATAACCCGTAAGACCTGATTTTCTTAAAGGGAATCCATCAATATTAATTTTCAACCATCCATATAAAAGAGGTTGCCAACTAACATCCATAATTTTCGGTGCCTTATCAACCTTCTCTATCAGAGAATCTGTAACTCTTTAAGAGAGTTTCATATATGGTCTTTCAATACTTTACCTAATTCACTTATAAGTAGCTTGAGTTTGACTGCAGTTAACTACGACCACTCAAAGAAAATTTTTAAGTTGTGTACTACCACTGTAACTGCATATAATTTTGAATAAGTCTCGAATACAAGTTGCATCAAGAGCCCCTTGAAATATACCTCAAATCTAATTCCAAAAGGCAGATGCAAATGCGTATTCGAAGAATAGGTGTTATTGTATTTCAGAAGAACATAATAATATCACAGAGATTGCATCAGCTGGCTGAGCAGGTACTAGTAAAGAACACGACATCATCTATTGGCACGCGTCCATGAAGTAGTTTCCACGTAGTATTGGCATCTCTTTTCGATGGAGTTCTGGTAGTCTTCAAAATCCTTGTTTGTTTGTATCCTTGGTCTGCAATAATCAAATACAGAACGTACAACGACTTCACCCTTAGTGCCTTAAGACCAAATAATAATATCTTCCAAATGCTTAGGAAAAGACACTCCATCCATGTGTTGTTCAAATATACATATGAAGTTATATGTTATATATTATCCTATAATATGAAAGATTTATTTTGTGTTATAGTATGTAATACTACATGTATCACATATAACTTTTTAAATATGAAATTATTTAGTGTTATAATCATTGACTTTGGGAACTTCTAATTAATTAGGCACCGAATTACCATTACAACTATTTTAATTACACTAGAGTGGAAGGCGTTGTTTTAGATCGTGTAAGCTTCAGTAGTTCTTGCATATTAGAAAGCAAGTAAAATAAATGTTGATATTAAGCTTCGGTTATTTTAAGTGGATATGCTGATTCTATTGGATAAAGGATGTTTTATTTTTTAAGATGTATTGGACCAAAAATGTTTAAGAAATATGTTAGTTTTTAATATTGGATAAAGAGGACAACACCTTAAATGAGGATAACAATAATGCCATTACAATTGTTTGGTTATTAGTTTTACTTTCCAGATGTAATCGTTTATTTTAACTTCAATGTAACCCTTAGTTTCAATTTTAATGTTTGCTTAGTTTGAACTAGACAAATCAAATTACATTAATAGAACTAAAATGATTGCACATGATAACTGCAAAGTAACAACAAACTAAATCGTGTGAGGGTTTCTTCTATTGAATTCAGCCCAAGTGTGCGAAGTGAGATTTTCCCTTAGTCTTACATATAAATTCTATATTTAATTATCTCTTTTACCAATAATGTCTTGCAGGCACACCATGACGGGGTTGGACTTCTTTCCTCAAATATTTACATGGATAACTTGTCTAACTAGTATCCCAGATCTCCCTTATTACCATATTATGCTAAATGCTGCAGGTGAGCACAACCATGTTCATTTCTATTGGATTACACGAACAATATGACCCAAAAAATTATGTGGAACTTCCTTTACGAAATCCAAAATGCTCGTTCAACATTCTTCTTACACCCCATATACGTCTTGTTAAAATATTTTTTTTTATCACTGTTCTCCTCGTGTTTGGGCATCTCAGTGTAAACTTGAACTAAAGTTGATCACGCATGATAAATTTGTCTGCCATAAAATACCTAAGTTATAGTTGTTATCGCTGATGGAGAAATTTACAGGTAGAGCAGTTTCATACCTTAGTTCTTCGAGAAAAGGCGATTTATGCAAAACATTAACGTCGTTATTTGAACCCGAGAGGCCGAAAAAACAACAACATGTATATTCATCAATCATGCGAAGTCGCCACTTCCAGAACAACAATTGGTTTTGAGTATGTAGTTGCCCTTATACTGGCCTTGCCTAGCATAAGGACGTCGATGTCACACCCAATGCGTGGAATCAAAGCTACCTAGCATCCTGGAAAGCCCCTCTTCGCATTTTTAACTAGTAATTGATCGACATCATCTTGTGTTGCTTTTCGTAAAAAAACGTGGACCAAAATGTTTGACTACAGTTTCGCAAAACATAATGAGATTTTCGTATGCTGTTTTTTTTTTACCATACGAATGTATACATCACATGCGCACGCTAGCAAACCATAAGGTCCATAATCTAGATTCTTTAGGGTGCATCGACCTTTTGTTTAGGATTATTTCCTCATACATTTCGTGCATCAAGTTGATAGCTGAATTTAGGCGGTTTAATTACCCGACAAAACTCTCCAAGTAACCAAGTGTTGCATCATACGGAAGCGATGTTGAAAATCTTTATCAGAGTACACAATCCGTTGATAAAATAATCACTGATCATCATTTGTTGATGTCATTCCTCTGGAAATCTCTACATATATCTTCTTGTCAATATTGTTCTTCACTCTAAAGATCGCGGTATTTTTCCCATGTATAATTGTATCACAATGTCAGTCATCACTCTCTCACCGTCCGAATCTTCATCCATTTGATCCAATTGCTGCATCCACGCTTGTTGTTGTTGGAGAAAGATATGTGCATCTGAGTGCATCTCCTCAGTTTCCAAATCAGGACCTATAAGAAAATATAAATCTTGATTGAAACAATTAATAAAAAATAAATCTTGATTGAAACAATTAATAAAACAAGTAATATATTGAAGAAATTGGATTGATTTTTGTGAAAATAAAAAATAAATAGATACGTAAAAGTTGTATGTATTATTAATTGGCGGATGGAAAAAAACTTATTGGGGGGACAACATAAGAGGTGAAGGTAACATTTATGCTCAAAATGGCGATTGCACATAATTTTTAAGCGTTTTCTCGTAACCAAATTTTGATGCTTATATAAAATTTTATCTACTAAAACCAAATAAAAAAAATTCCCAAAAAATTTTTAACCTTATATAAAGAATTATGCAGTCTTAGCCTCGAATGGTGTACGTTTTCAAAAGAACCCACAATTGGGGGATATGAAAAATAATTGGGGGATATGAATTACTTCTCCCAACCAATAGTGTCTGCTAAGGGGTTTTTTTGGGGGGCAAAAATACTAAAGTACCCTTCCCTCAAAATAAAAATCAAAAAACTTAAAATCAAAAAACAAAATCATACCCCCCATTTCCATCTCCACTTCTTATTAATCTCTTTTAGAGTTAAAGCTTTTAAACCCAAATGTTCCCCATTCCCTTTCAAATTCTAAATTTTTCCCACTCCCTTTCAAATTCTCTTCTCCTTCTCTACCGCTCCTCACTTTGAAAACGATTTATTTATTTTTCACATTCAGAAGTGATGAAGACCACGCCGGAAGTGATGAAGACCATGTCGGAAATGATGAAGACCACGCCGGAAGTGATGAAGACCATGCCGAAAATATATTTTTTTACATCGCCGGAAGTGATGAAGACCATGCCGGAATTGATGAATATAATGCCGGAACTAAATGCCGGCATGCTCGAGAATTAACTAATTGTGCCGGCAGTGGACTGTTAAAACCAAAAAAAAAAGGTTTTGAAGATCAAAACCAGAAAATTTAGTCCCCCGGACCCCCCCCCCCCCGATAGTGGCAAACATTTATGAAAATTCCAACAAATGCCGGCACCGAGCTATTTCAGCTGCAACAATGGTGGATTCAAAGAAAAAAAAAAATCAAATTTTCAACCTCTTAGCAGCAATTCTCTCTTCACAATCATCCTCCACTTTCACCAAAAAAAAATTCCCTCTCAAATTTTGTTTCCATCTTTCTACTCTCATCTCACTCACCCAAATACAAATACATACTAATCATTTAACAAATACTTAAGATTTTTACAACTAGTACGACCGTTGCCACGGTGGAAAGGCCGACCGAAGAAGAATCTGAAGATGGGGTTTGTCTACGATTACTTTCGTCCCGTTTCAGAAAAAGTGATACTTTCGCCCCGTTTCGGAAAAAGTGATACTTTCTCCCCGTTTTGGAAAAAGTGATACTTTCGCCCCATTTCAGAAAAAGTGATACTTTTTCCGAAACAGAACGAAAGTTTCATTTTTTCCGAAACGGAGCGAAAGTATCACTTTTTCCGAAACGGGGCGAAAGTATCACTTTTCCTGAAACGGGATATGAAAGTATCACTTTTTCTGAAACGGAAAATTAGTCGATCCATAATCAAAATATGGTTGCATGATGTGTTATGCATCCTTTGTGGTGGTTTGCATAATGGTTATGCATTCAATTTTCGAGAATTGTGCCTAAAAATGAAAGTATCATTTTTCTTGAAACGGAGGGAGTACATCGTTTTATTAATTGCAACGGAAAATTAGTTGATGCATAAACAACATTTTGCTACATAAAGTATTATGTATCCTTTGTGGTGGTTTGCATAATGGATAAAATTGTGTCTAAAATGATAAATACCTCCGAATTTTTCGCAAAAACTTTAAATTTAATATTGTTGTTTGTACTCGTTGCGTAGAGTTTTTTATAACCTTTCCAACGAGATAAAATTTGTAAAATTCCAAGGCACGGATTTTTAGACATGTTATATTAAAGTTTGGTTGCCAATTATACCCCTGAAAAGATAGGATACATAAGGTGTTATAGTAATTGGACTAAAAGAGAGGGATATTTTTGGTTTTTCGGCCCTAACCATTTCCAATTTTTTTGTGGTAATTGATCACTTAGATTTTACAGAAAAGTGGCCATATAAAGGTCCTCCCTCGCTTCGCTCGGTCGGCCCAATTATTATTAAACACTAAACCTAATTAGTGAGGGGTAGATTAGGATTTAAAAAAATACTTAGATAAGGGGTGACCCTGATTTGATATTTGGATCCAATTTTTGTCTTTTTCCTCTATCCCCAATTAATTTTGATATCCCCCAATTGCGCTTTCTTTCAAAACTACTATACTGATTTTAGGAATTCTAGGGACCTCCCAAGACACTACATGGCTACGTCACTATCTACAACCGCATGTACTTAAAGTTTTGCCGTGTAATTTTATATGGGCCGTGCCAATGAACTACACCAAAAATGTTCGCACACACAAATGGTATGACGCCCATCCTTGGGGAAAAGCAGGGGTCCCTTTTATGGGCTGACTGTATATGTACGGTTTTAAAATAGTTCTGTAGTTGCGGGATTTCCCACACTACACCCCTTACTCAATTTCGTAGATCTAAATCTTATTAATCACCTAAATCTCAAAATATAAGTGCTAGAAATTTAAATAGACACATAAGATTTTTTACGTGGTTCGATCAATGTGATCTACATCCACGATTCTTCACTATGATTGTTGAGGTTACATTTGAATTACATTGAGAATCTCCATTAATGGATATTTTCTAGAGCTCTAGATCTAATTATTTGGGGGAGAAGATCATAAAGAAAAATAATATCTCTCTCTCTCTAAAATGTGTCTCTCCCTTTTACAAAAATCTATCTCTCCAAAATTCTTCCTCTCCTTTCTCTCTCTCCCGCTCTCCTCTTTATATAGGTGTTTACATAATGGATGATGACTCACATACGTTCATATTCTCTCGAGCTCTTTGATAATTTCGCAGGCTCCCTGCTACCTTCTCTCGAGACACTCTCTCGAGCCTTGCTACCTTCTCTCGAGACACTCTCGCGAGCCTTGCTACCTTCTCTCGAGACACTCTCGCGAGTCTTGCTACCTTCTCTCGAGACACTCTCTCGAGTCTTGCTACCTTCTCGCGAGTTATGAAAAATAATGAATCTCGCAAGCTCTTCTCGCGAGTTAAGGAAATAATTGAATCTCGCACGCTAAGAAAATATGTTGTGCGATATTTGAATCCTACATCTTGCCTCTTTTTCCTTGAATATTGCTTGAAGAGCGATCTTTAAGGAAAAATCTGTTGTTGTAGTAATCTTTGGTCTTTGTTGATGAAGGAACGAGCGGAAGAATATTGGACTTGAAAAGTACGTACTTGCCTCTATTCTTTTGCGAAGTTCCGAAGCTTTGAGAAGTGAATATGAAGTATCGTTTCTTGAATTATGCGAAGTATGAAGTATCCTTGAAGAAGTATATGAAGTACTTAATCCTCGAAATATATAAGAAGTATGAAGTATCCTTTGAGAAGTATAAGAAGTATTTAATCCTCTAAATATAAGAAGTATTGCGAATCCATCATACGAAACTCCCGCTCCATGTTCTTTGCCTTATGCTATCTTTGAAATGCAAATAAAAATTTAGATTAGTATTCAACATTTCTTTTATCAAAAATATTCATTTAATTGCAAGTTCAAATCGTTTTTCTTTGTTTTGATTTCCTTTGTATAACTTGTTTCGTCTCAAACGATAAACATCTTTCATGGAAATGATCCTAATAGGTACCCCCTTATATGACGCACTTTAGGTACATTGCCTCTTGCGAAATCATAAGGTAAATTCGCGAACTAGGGTGTACGCCATAAAGGTTTGCCCGCTACTACTCTCCATGTTGGATATCATTCTCATTTGAAACAAATCAAATATTTAAGGGAAATATATAAATTGATCTGTGCGAGATATTGTTCTCGAATTATTGTAATCGTGAAATCTTTGTAATTCTGCGATTGTATCACGTTTGTAAATCAAATCAAAAATCTTTTATTTTTTGTAAGTAAAATGTTTAAGGAAAGTGGTACTTAGCTTTTGTGGTTTGTTGTTGTCAATCTCGCGCAGCAAAAAGAAATGTGAGAAGTGAGACTTGAACCCTTGACCTGCCTCTTGCATATTCTCGCACCATACCAACTGTTCTAACTCTCTCTCGCGAAATTCATTCGCGAGATAATCATCAACTTTCTTCTTTGCGAGATAAGCAAAGTCTGTGCGAAATGTCGCATAACAAAAATAAGTGTGCGAGAGCAAGAATTGATCCTGCGACCTTCTGCTCGCATTCATGCCTCCTGACCAACTGTGCTAGCCATGCCTCTGCGAAGTGTTTCTGCGAAATGATCACCTACTTTCTTCTTGCGAGATACTGTTGCGAAAAATTCATGCAAAATATGGACGTTCAATGGGACTTGAACTCGCGACCATGAACTCATTAACCTCGCAGGTGACCAACTGTACTGCCTCTTGTTTGCGAAAGAATGAAACAACCTTGCGAGATTATCCATTTTTCCCCTCTTTGCGAAGCAAAAAATTCTTTGCGAGGAGGGAGGTTCGAACCCGCGACCTCTGGTTTATACTCTTCGCCAGTGACCAATTGTGCTAACTGCTGTTTGTGAAAGAAACACACAATACTATAACTTTATTCACTTCTTCGCTCTCGGAAGTTTAAAAAATATGTAAAAGGTGGGATTCGAACTCGCAACCCCAAGCTTGTTCTCTTCGCAAACGACCATCTGGGCTACTTGTTGCTTGCGAAGGAAACACACAATGCTATAGCTTTATTCCATTTTTTCCCCTCTTGAAAGTTCAAAAATATTTGAAAAAATATGACTGTGGCGAGATTTGATCTTGCGACATCAAGCTTCTTCGCTCCAACTCAAACCATCTGTGCGAGCTCCTATTTGTGATAAAATTCACAGCGTTTTGTTCTTATCCTTTTCTTCATTCTTCCTTTATTTCCTTCAACAATTTTCCTCTTTTCTTTTTCTCCTGAATATGAAATCTTCCATTAAAAAATTGGCTTTCTTCCTTAAATTTCATCACAACAACCTATTTTTTTTTTTCTCTTCCTCTTTTCATGTCCTTGAATTGTTGACGGTGTTTTCTCCCTGAAAGTGTGATTTCTTCCATAAAACTTCCATTTTTGAACCCAAATTTTATAGATCTAAATAAAAAGTATGAACAATAACTACTTTTCATGGAAATTTCTCTTAAAGTTTATAGATCCAATTGAATTCATCACCAACAGTAGCCGTTTTTTCTAAACTTTCTTGAACCAACAAGATTAGGTCCCTGTTTCTAGCGCATATGTAGTTGCGGGATTTCCCACACTACACCCCTTACTCAATTTCGTAGATCTAAATCTTATTAATCACCTAAATCTCAAAATATAAGTGCTAGAAATTTAAATAGACACATAAGATTTTTTACGTGGTTCGATCAATGTGATCTACATCCACGATTCTTCACTATGATTGTTGAGGTTACATTTGAATTACATTGAGAATCTCCATTAATGGATATTTTCTAGAGCTCTAGATCTAATTATTTGGGGGAGAAGATCATAAAGAAAAATAATATCTCTCTCTCTCTAAAATGTGTCTCTCCCTTTTACAAAAATCTATCTCTCCAAAATTCTTCCTCTCCTTTCTCTCTCCTGCTCTCCTCTTTATATAGGTGTTTACATAATGGATGACAGCTCACATACAGTTCATATTCTCTCGAGCTCTTTGATAATTTCGCAGGCTCCTGCTACCTTCTCTCGAGACACTCTCTCGAGCCTTGCTACCTTCTCTCGAGACACTCTCGCGAGCCTTGCTACCTTCTCTCGAGACACTCTCGCGAGTCTTGCTACCTTCTCTCGAGACACTCTCTCGAGTCTTGCTACCTTCTCGCGAGTTATGAAAAATAATGAATCTCGCAAGCTCTTCTCGCGAGTTAAGGAAATAATTGAATCTCGCACGCTAAGAAAATATGTTGTGCGATATTTGAATCCTACAAGTTCATTTTGACGGTTTGATCATCATCTCTTGCATCAAATCTTCTCAATCCACTGGATCCTGTTCCTCCTTTAGTGTTATGAAAGTTAAACTGTCATCGGACCGGTGGATGGCAAAGACACCATAAACATCTTAATTCAATTAAGACAACCCAAAAAATCAAAGCAAAAAAATGATAAAAACAGAGAATGATTTTTGATGAAATGAGTATTTAGTACTCCCTTCATTCCTAAATAATAGGCTGGTTTCAATAAATAGAACGTTTCAAAAAAATGTTTATCATTTTACTTTGGCCCGGCAGCAATAAAAAGCCTTGCACTTTTAGGGGCGACCCCGAAAGAATTAGGGGCGACACTAAAAGACAAAAAAAGGTCACCCAAACGTAAATCTAAGCTACCCCTTATCTTCGATTTTTCGAAATGGCCAATATGCCCTTATATAATCGGTAGCCAACACCATAATCGGTAGGTTACAGGTGAATCGGTAGGTTAAATTAAAATATACCTACCGATTGTTGTGTAGATACTTCGGCCAATAATCTCTTTTATAATCGGTAGCTTATCCAACTTGTAAGACTACCGATTATAAGTTGCCCCATATTCAGCCTTGGCCAAATTCCATTGGTTTTGAGAGGTGCGGAGCCAACCATAACCACTTTGCTTGAGCTGTGGATCTAGCCATAATCGGAAGCCTAATATGTTACATAAACTACCGATTATAAGTTGCCCCAAATTTAGTTTTTTCTAAAATCCTTCACGTAATGAATTTTGAAATCTACCATAATCGGTAGGGTACATAATTATATAACCCACCGATTATAACGAGCCCCGGATCCAACCTTTGCCATATTTCATGGGTTTTGAGTGCACACAGCCAGCCTTAACCACTTGGTTTGCGTTTTGGATGCAGCCATAATCGGGAGTTAAATATATTACCAACCCATCCGATTATGGGTTGCCCCAAAATGAGTTTTTTCTAAAATCATTCATGTGATGAATTTTGAAATCTACCATAATCGGTAGAGTTAACAACTTAAAAACCTACCGATTATAAGGAGCCCCAGATCGAACCCTTGCCAAATTCCATAGGTTTGGAGTGTACTGAGAGCCGGCATAACCATGTGGTTCGTGATTTGGATGCGACCATAATCGGGAGTTCAATATATTAACAGACCCTCCGATTATGGTGTTGTTTGGTTACAGAAACCATAGTTGTTTTTTAGTATAATAATCGGACATTAACGAAACCACAACCCTCCGATTACAAATATTCGGAAGTCAATGCGCTCAATTTCTTTCCGATTATGGTGTTGTTTGGTTACAGAGAACAAATTTTTTTTACATATAACAGTCGGAGGGAACATTACAAAATAGAAGTAAAACACATAAAATTGTTCAATACATACATAAGTTAGCGTTGCCATTCAACTTTTATTGAATCGAAAAAACATACATGTAGTTGAAATAAAATAGAAGTAAAACACATAAAATTGTTCAATACATCGCCCTAGGGATTCTCTACGAGTTTAATTATATTGGGCGAATTGCCATTCAACTTCCTCCAAGAGAGTGTAGCAGTCCTCGTGCGAGAAACTCATGACCGTACCTTAATTCGTATTGGCTCGACCCAAAGTATCTTTGGGAAAACAATTTTTAAAATAAGTTAGCGTTGTTGAATAATCATAACCAAATAAAGAATTTTTGATAAGAGGCCTATTGATTCACAAACTTACTCTACTCATTCGGTCTTCGTTTGGCATAGCGTCCTTACGAGCTTTCAATTCGTTTCTCAGCAATACGCATTCATTGTATAAATATGCGTACCTTTCCCTTATTTGCGGGAGCGTCCTCCTATAACGATTTCCGCTTAGTGCTTTAAAAACCTTAAACACCCGTTTCCACCAAGCATTGGTGTTTTGATCATCCCCAAAGTAAGGCCCTCTTGTTGGGTCTTCGCATCGGTCACCCATTGCGCTTCCTCAGCGGAGTGCTTTGTGAGAGTGGTGTGTGCTCGACAATAGCAACATCTTCTATATTATTGAACGGAGTTGTAGCCATTTTGGTGATTCAAAGTGATGGGTGACTGATTTAGGAAGATTGAATGTGATGGGTGAATAAGTTTGGTAGAGATAGGTCTCTATTTATAGCAAAAAAGTACCCAACGGCTAGTTTTTAAAAAAAAAAGCAGTTACTTCAACATAATCGGAGGTTTGTCAATATGTATTATCTACAGGTGTGTTTGGTTTTGAGGCACGGCTAGTTTATTTTGAACGAACTAGCCGTTGGAGTATAATCGGTAGTCGAGATCAACAATTAAAACTTCCGATTTTCATAAAATTTTGCGGAGTAGTTGGAGTATAATCGGTAGCTAATAACCTACCAGATTATACGATGCCCCAAATTTAGTTTTTGCAGAATTGTCATTTTTTTCGAATTTGGGAACTAGAATAATCGGTAGTTAATAAGGCTTCCGATTATACGATTGCCCAAATTTCTTTCTTGGCGAAATCACCAATTTTGGGAATTTATGAGCTACTATAATCGGTAGTCTCGTGAGGTTATTTCCCTTCCGATTGTCATAGAAGCCAGATGCGCGCTTGGCACAAAATCGATATAATCGGTAGTATAACATAGTTACTAAGCTTCCGATTGCGTTGTTATAATCGGGAACAAAATAGCTTCCGATTGTGTAAGGGCATTAACGTATTCTCCGCGTTTTTGGACATCCCTTAACGGTGTATATGGGTTGGGAATAAAAAAGTCGCCCCTAATTCTTTCGGGGTCGCCCCTAAAAGTGCCAGGATAAAAAGCAGCAATGAAATAAAATGCAGCAACTTTAAAACTCCAACGGAGGAGGACTGAACCTATCTGTCAGCTGTTAGGTGCCCCTTATCAAGTACTGTGGTGGTTGGTTTAGTAGTGTCCAAGGACATTTTATACTTCGGAAAAAAAAATGAAGGATTAGGGTTTTACATTTACTGGTCTCTCTGTCTCTCCGCTCGCGACTGAAATTGGGCGATTCGATCTAAATTGGCATTCCCGAAGGTTTTGAGGTAAGTGTTATTTTTTCTTCGAAACCAATTTCCATAATACCATCATCACGAATCAAATCTAGGATTTATTCAATCAATTAAGCTGTACATCCCGTATCAATAATCACTGATTGTGAATCTGGTTTGAATTTTAGGGCAATGTTTTTATCAAACAATCATAGTAGGTTAGTGTGATTGCTGGATTTGGTTTTTCTTTGTTAGCTCAAATTTGATTGAGTATTTCTTAGATTGTTGTATTGATTTGATTGAACTCACTAGGGGCATTTAAAACAATAGGGATGGCAATGATGGCGAGGAAATCTTCAGTATTTCTCTTTCGATCTCTCACTACTACTACTACTTCATTTCAACACCTTTCCCCCGAAACACTGATCACAAGCTCTCATATCTCTTCTCCTCCTACTTCTATTCATCATCCCTCACAATTGAAACCTTTCTCTCGTTTTCTTTGTTCCTCACCACAATCACCACTAGAAAAAGAAATGCCAGCACAGTCGACACCAGCTCTTTCTGAAAAAGAGGAACCATCGTCACCCCCACCATTTTCATCATCAGCACCCATACCATTTTGGTCTAAAGAATATAGACTACCATCATCTCCATCTCTTTTTGACAAACAGAAACCATCCTCATCATTTCGGTCTACTAATTCGTCATCGCCATTTTACACCAAAAAACAGAAAAAACCGGCATCCAAATCACCACTATCTCGTACAAAGAAAGACAAAGCACCATCGTTTTGGCCCCAAAAGAAGAAAGTATCAGCAGCATCTTCAGCTGCTCCAACACCTCCTCAGAAATCATCAAGTAGGTAATCTCCGTTCTGTCATCTAGAGCTTGCCTGTTTCCAGAACTTAATTATTTAGCTCTCATAGTTCTTGTTAGTAAATTTATGAGTATATTTTACTTATTTGACTGTATCAGCCTAACGTGTTGTTGTTGAATCATCATCATCAATTTCAGGCCCAGTTACAATTGCTATCAAAACTAAGACCTTCGGTTAGCATTCTGAAGATGGAAAGAACCCTAACTGTAGTGGTGAACATAGACTGAAGTACTACTCTGGCGAAACCTTCTGTAATATCTATCAAGAATTATCATTCCTAGCGGTGGGTTGTGAGCAAGTGCAGTTTAGATGAGGCTTAATACTTTCTAACAGGATAAGGTTAGCTCACCCTGAATTATTGGGGGAGTATTTTGAATCTTTATCTTGAAGGTTAGTTGACTTTACCCTGAATTACTGTGGGAGCACTTTGAATGTTTATCTTTTCATTTTTGTAGCAATAAAAATAACAACGAAACAAAGGGCAGCATCTTCCATATGTTTTCTATTAATCCTCCCTGCATTATTATTTGTTTGACTTCAATTAGCACTCTTCTTACTCGAGGTTTAAACTTCTATTTATTAATTATAACTACCCTGTGAACTTTGAAGTAGGCCTAACTTAGTTGTAATAACGGTCACAGAATTCATTTTGAAAGCAGCAGATTAATGGTGTGTTGCTGCCTAACCGCAACTTGCAATCCTGCACCCATATTATCTCTGTTGTATGCCACCTTATTAGCGCAGTTCTTTTGTCTACCAGTAGCCTTCCTTCACCCAATTTATGGAAAAATCTCTCAAAGCCTTGGGCAGCTTTGAGAGCCTGACACTAGGATTGCACCTTTTTCTGGGACACTAGTATTTTGAAGGTTAGTTTACCATGAACTATTGTGGGAACACTTTGAATGTTTATCTTTCCATTTTTGTAGCAATGAAAATTACACTTTGAATGTTTATCTTTCCATTTTTGAAACTTCTGCGTTATTATGTATTCGACATCACTTAGCACTCCAACTTGAGGTTGAAACTTCTATTCTTCTTAATTATAACTCCTACAGAGGACTAAACCGTTGTCAGTTCTTATGAACTTTGAACTAGGAAACTTATTAGTAATAGTCACAGTATTCATTTTGAAAGAAGCAGAGTAATGGTGTGTCGCTGCCTAACCGCGACTTTGCGGTCCTGCACCCATATTACATCTGTTTGTGTGCCACCTTTCATACCACTAGGATTGCACCTTAGTCTACCACTAGAAGTATTTTATGGCAAAATCTCCAAAGACTTGGGCGGCTTTGGAAGCCTGGCACTAGGATTGCACTTTTTTTCTGTGAACTTATGATCTTGTTTCAGACTGCACTATCGTGTTTATAGGTCGAAGGATAGCTCATCATATGTCAAGTTGCGGTCATTTTCTGAATTTGTCATGGAACTGCAAGCACTTGTGAAAGTATGTGTGCTTGGATGATTTTGTTGAGATTTTGCATGTTCATGCAGGTGTGATTTAACAAGTGGATTCATGTGTCATTTGTAGCTAATTGATGAGGTTATATGCTGATGTTATACTGTGGCACTTTTTAAACTAGTCCGTGTTCATTTTTTTTTTTTCTAAAGCTGGGCCAGACAAAGCCCAAGCAGTTAAGTTACAAAAGACCCAATTAGGCAATTACCACAGTGCCGATCAACGTTCCTTTTGACTACTGTGTGATACTCTCTGGTGATGTAAACCCCGACCTTGCAAAATGGCAGAAATAGTAATTTAATGGGTCAATTTTGTTTTTCCTTTGATTTTTATGGTTTTGTTCTGTTCTAGAGGTGATGCTCTGTTGCACTAGATGGTTGATAGTTTTCAACGCTTGGGTTTCAGCCAATCTCTGTTCAACTTCTTTGGAAATGGTTTAAAGTATCATTCGGATTTGGGAAAAATCAGCAAAAACAATAATTACATCCCGTCACTCTCCTCCTCCATACTACTACTACTATCATTCGATTCACATGAGTAGTAGTACCAAGGCAACAAGAGGAGTTCATGTGGACACCATGAGCTTAACGGAAACTGACGGTGTTAAGTAAAAAAAAAAAAAAAAAATTCCCCATCATTCTTCTGGAGTCTGGACCATCTTGCACATAATTTTCTTTCTGGGTCCATCTCTCTCTCCTTTGCTCCACAAATGAGACAAATCGAAGAAGAGGTTGTTTAAACAAGTAGTAATAAATGAGTTGCACATTGTTTATTCTAAGAAGGTAGGAATACGGTCATCTTCTTCTTTTTTTCTCTCTTCTGTCTGTGTTTCGTTCAAGAAGATGGTGATGTTTACTTACAAGTGTTGGTGAGTGTGACCATTCTTTAGCCTTGAGAACTCCACCTGACACAACAAGCATCTCCTTTTCTTCTTTCTTTTTACTATTAGTTTAATTATTTTGATAATACTAGTAATAATTAAAAAAAAAATGTTTTCTGTTGGGAGATAACCAGTAGGTTGTTGACAATTGTAAGGCAGCTAACATCGCCACTGTACATACCACCTCTACTCGTGACACGCGGCTCAACTACACCGATTTCCTGCAACTCTTTATTTATTTCTCTCTCTCTCTCTCTGTTGCTTCTAGTCTAGTATTATTCAATTTGTTCCAGTTGCTCCTCTTTAGTACTGTAGTAGTTGTACCTGCTAGAACTAGAAGAAGTAGCATTGTGAGCTGTATTCTAAGTCCTTTTGTTGTCTCTCTCTCTCTCTCTCTTTCTCTTGCTCAGGCTTTTTGTTTTTCGGTTTTTCCTCTTCTTTTTCTTCTTCTCCCTCTTCTCACCATACACCATAGCTAGCTGCTGCTTCCTCCCTTGGCTGTTTCCACTGCAGGTACCAAATAATCTCAGTCTTTGGTTTTTTTCTGAATATTATTCTGTAAGGTTTTTGTTGTTTTTTTGAGTGTTAGATGTTTGCATGTTTTAGATTTCCATCATCTCTGGGTTTGAATAGTTTTCTTTCTTCTTTCCATGCCTAGGAAGATCATCATGTTCTGTGATACTTGATGCTTGTTCACTTGTAAATTTTTATTTGCATGCTTAAAAAATATTCACTGTATTTTGTATACCATGGTTAGTGATTGTTTGGAGTATAAATATGTTAGAGGGGTTTCTTAATCTTGATGATTATTGTTTAATTGAATTGAATCATATGTCTATGTGGTTTCCTTTAGTCAAGTTTTTGGGTCTTCCTTTAGAAATAGACAGCATTTATTTCATGAATTTTTCTTGTAAAATAGACTCAAAATTGGTTCTAATCTCTTGAATGAGGGGTTGTGTTTTCTGAATTCATTTTGTAAACTTACTTCATGTTTGGATGAAATTATTTTTACTTTTCATGATTTTACTGTTGCATGTCAAATTGGTTTGAGCTTTGGCCATGGTTTAACCAAACCTCTGTTAAACATTCATCTGCTTGACAAAATCTAGTCTTTTTTTTTTTTCTTTTTTCTTTGTTGTTGTTGTTTTGATCAGAACTAGTCTTATTGTTTGTGACTCCAATCTTATGTCCTGCAATGAAATAGATCAGTGTTAACACAAATCTTGCTTTGCATTTCAGTGTCCTGCAATGAAATAGATTGGAAATTTGGCAAAGAATAGAGGATTATATAACCCAATTAGTTAGTATCCATGGATCAGTCTGGAAATCAAAAACCAAAACAGGAACAAGACCGCCAACCAACAAGGGAAGATGCATCAAGTCCAGAATCTGAACAAGAAACTGAAATGGAGGCTTCAGATTCCCTGCGGACCGAGGGTCCTCCTAGCTTCTCTGCTCCTCAGCACCAACTCGCTTACCCACCACAAGTGCAGCATTTCCATCAGCAACAGCAACAACAGCAGCAGCAGCTTCAGGTTTTTTGGTCCAACCAGATGCAAGAGATTGAACATGTAAATGACTTTAAGAACCATACCCTCCCACTTGCTCGGATCAAGAAGATAATGAAAGCTGACGAAGACGTTAGAATGATATCAGCTGAAGCTCCTGTTGTATTTGCGAAAGCCTGTGAGCTGTTCATCTTGGAGTTGACTCTTCGTTCATGGATTCACACAGAGGAGAACAAGCGCAGAACACTCCAGAAGAACGACATTGCCGCTGCCATAACAAGGACTGACATATTTGATTTCTTGGTTGATATTGTCCCTAGGGATGATCTGAAGGAGGACGCTACTCTCGGGTTTCCGCGACCTGCCGAGCCTCTTCCTTACTATTTTATCCCACGAGTCCCACAACATCCATCTCAGGTGGGTCACCCAGTTATGACTTGTGATGCTGGCACTGCACATCAACCCCGGCCTCCAGTAGCTGCTGCTTTTATGCCATGGACACAGCCTCCGCCACAGCAACAGCAGGGCCAGCAGCAACAGCCACAACCTCAACCACAACAAACTGATGCCTGAGCCTTGTACGAATGGGATGACGCAGTGACCACCACATCGACATCCAAGTCTTTTTTGTGCCTCTGAATTGTATTCAAAGGCTGTCCACCACATGAACATCCAAGTCTTTTTTTCTGCCTATGAATTGTATTCTAAGGCTGTGTCTCGGCACTTTTTAAATCGTGATAGAACTTAATTAGATGTTGTCATACTTGTATCTATGATATTAAGTAGTAGTAGCTAATTAACCGTAGTTAAAACTTTAAATTTCAAGAAACAAGAACGTATGATTGCTCTTAGTTTCACGCAAGCCTGTTTGTTGGAAATGATTTGGCTTTTGTTGGGCGTTCATAGAATGATTCCATCTGACTGAAGCACAAAGAGCTGTTTAATTACTTTGCTGTTTCTTTTTTAATCTGTCAAGAATCAAGATATGAATGCCTGTACCTGACAAGCAGATCAGTGTTATGTGGAGTATCGTATGTGGTTTTGCATCATTTTCTGTGAACATTAAATTGCTGCCAATGGCACCACTTGATGTTGCATTACTTGCTGCATATGGGGAAGAGTATGGGCTCTGCACTGTACAGCAACGCTGCTAATGGGGGGACCGAATCCAGCGAGAGTACCACATCCCCGAGTCAGACGAGCGAGAGTACCACATCCCCGAGTCAAACGAGTAAGACAGTTACTAGGAATAAATGAAGTCACCCCTTATAGCTTATAATCTTAATCACCTTTATACCCTTGCCTCGTTACAGTGATTATAAGTCACTTCCCCAACTGTGCCCTAAATCAGAAATCAACAAGGGAAGTTTTTCTGAAAATTACAAGAACAGGAATGGTTACTTTTGAGTCCGAAGATGATACCATGTTTTCGGATAGTACGAGTGTTGAAAGCTTTAATATTGATGAAATTCAATTTTCTACTTCATTCGAAGAAGGAGGAGTGATTGAGTCCTATCTTACTGTTCCCGTGTTTGTTAATGATCAGAAAGGCGATTTTCCAATAAATGATCAATCAAACACGCAAGTAAGTTGGTGTTTAGTATTAGATTGTGTCTTTAATGAAATCAAAGTATATTTCTGTTTTTTTTTTCTTTCTTTTTTATAATGCAGTAGAAATATTATTGATGTTCGTCCTATTACAAGTTTAATTAACCTTGTTAGAGTGGTAAATTTTCACTAATGTTGTGATGATGTTTGTTTAGATACAAATGCATTCACGGGTTTAACATGTATCTGTTTTATTTTTGAGTATATAGTGTTTGATGCATTGTTTCAAAGAAAATTCCCAGTACAACAAGACTCTTATTCTCTAACTGGTTTTTTTCTAGATCGTTCCTGTTGATCACTTTGGACCCATTTCAGAACAATACCCGGATACCTCACACCTTTACGGAACAAACATGGTATGTGTAGTAGTGATTTTAATAGTTTTATTTGTTTTGAATCCAACCTATGTATACTGAAAAATTAGAATTTTGGGGTTATATATGAATGGGTAAATTTGATTACTCCGTGAAGGTATTCCGTTTTATAGATAACTCCCTGGAGGTATTCAGTTTCTATATTTCACACACTGGCTTCAGGTGACAGTAATTTCTGGCACCACTTTATAGCTCCACTTTATAGCTCCACTTTATATTCCGTTTTTGTCGTCAGTGATAATTTCTGGCACCACTTTATAGCTCCATTTTGAATGTCCTCAACCCTTCGAGTTGGTCGCTAGTTGTTTGTCTTGTTTAATATTGAATATCATTTGAACCATGGTAACTTCATTGTAACATCCACAAGCATTAAAACAGAAATGAAAAAGCATTATTGGACAAGGTGTGGTTTTTCGAAGTTTCAGACTGACTTCACAGTTGCTTTAGTTGATAGATATTCTTTGTAGAAGTGCATTAGGCTCTTTGCAATCACCGTAACATTAATTCCCCGATAAAAATTGCAGGCCTTTGATAGCAAAAAGGAAGCAAGGGATTGGTGCGTCGAAATGGGTAAAACAACAATTATGTTATTGTTACTCTAAGTGGTGTGTGTAGGAAAAAGAATGTTTGGACCAATGGAAAAGGTTGTAGGTTTGAACTAGGATGCGAGAGGGGTGGTGTTTACAAAAGTCACAAGTCGAAGAAAGAAGTTGAAAAGTCCATAGGCGATGGTGCAAAACCTGCAACGATCCTTACGACTATGCAACGAGAATTCCCTGGAATAGTTTGTCATATCAAGACTATTTACAATGCGATTCTAAAAAGTAAGAGAATATCAGGGGATGGGAGGACATCAGTTCAAGAGTTTAAGCATTTGTGTGCATAAAATCACTACATATTCCGATCGAGAACCAACATTAACAAAGAAATTACAGATCTGTTTTTCGCACATCCCAAGTTAATTTGCAAGTTTAGCCAACACTTTTCACAACTTTGTTATACTCGACAACACATACAAGACAAATCTATATGACATGCCGTTGCTGAATGTGGTTAGCCATACATTGACCAAAGCTCCGTTTACAGTTGCACTATGTTTCATGCAATTTGAGAGAGAAGATAATTTTGTTTGGGCATTCGAGCATCTCAAAGAGATTTACTTGTATGATAATGTGCCAACTTTGTTTCTAACAGATTGCAGCCAAGCAATAATTAAAACTGTGAAGAGGGTGTTCCCATTTTCAACACACTTGCTATGTACTTGGCATATTAACAAGGATATGATGGCATATTGCAAACCCATCATAAACCCCCCTAAGAAGAAGAAGAAGAACAAGAAATAGGGTGATGAGCAAGATGAGCAAGATGAGATAGTTCCAGAGCTTAGCCCTCAAGAGCGAATCCAGCAAAATGAGCTCGAGAAGGAAAAAAGAAAGAAACAAAAGTTGGAGTGGGCAGAATTTAAAGATGAGTGGACATCACTTTGCATGTCACGTATAGTAGAGGATTTTAATACAAAGTATAAGCGTTTTGTTGATTCTTGGGATGGTCGACATGGAGTAGTCTGTTAGCTATTGTGTTAAATAAGTGGTTTAAACCCCACAAGGAGAAGTTTGTGGCTGCCTGGACGAACAAGGTAAAACACTTCGACAACCAAGCGACGAGTTTGGTCGAGAGCTCTCACGGTAGGGTGAAGAGTTATGCAGTTAGATCACGTGGTTCTTTTCCTACATTTTTTAAAGCAGTTCATCGTATGTTCGGCGCCGATATTACAAGGCTGTTGCAACAATTTGAGATAAGCAAAACTCAAAGTAAATGGAGGTATGGGAAGGAACCAATCTTTAAGCTTCTTATAGGTAATGTTTCTCATTTTGCCTTACGAAGTATGATGCTTGAAAAACAATATAAATCGATGATTGGTAGTGACGAAAATGGTTGTGTCTGTACCATCAAGTCTACTATGGGACTTCCTTGTTCACATGTAATGCAGATGTACAGTAACATGAAAAAACCAATCCCGCTCACTGTTGTTGATACCTTTTGGAGGCAATTGTCATTAAAGTCCGTCAATAAAGTTCGGGAGGAGAGAATGTTTCATGAATTGACTGTATTAGGTGATATTGAACAAAAGTGGTTGCAGACTAAACCACACGAAAAGGAAATGATTGAAAGTGACATGAATGTAATTGCTCGCCCTGGTGCCACTGTTGATTTAGAACCCAGTTTTAAGAAGGTGAAAACAAAAGGTGGAACAAGCACAAAGTCAAGGTGGGACGACAACAAAAGACTTCTATCCAAGCATGAACTAGTGGACAAAGATTATGAGGAAGAAGATAAAGAAAATAAGAGTGGAACAATTGGGAAACTCAAAAGTGGGACTAAAGTTTTTCCACGAAGCGTACATAGTCAACCAACTCCAACATCAGCTGTCGGTCTGGTCAGGACTATCGGAAGTGCAGATGAAGTTTCTTCCACAGTTATACAAAGCCATCCAAGAACAACCGCAACGGATTATCTCTCGCAAGATGGTAATTTTGTAGATGATAAGTACTTTCGGTATATGCCAGTTCATATGATACCATTCATCACTTCCACTAACGATGTTGCTAGGTTGGGAAATTACGGATTTGAGGTCGTGGAGAAACAATTAAATTTGGGAAGCCTAGCCAAGAGACTGAATATTACAGGGCCATAGTATGACAGGGAGAAAATGGTGAAAAACATGGAAAGAAACGAAGTAGTGTACAGAAGCATGTGGGGTAACAAGGAATATGAAGCATTGGTTTGTCGTATTACACTTCCTCGTAATACGACAACCATTTCACGTAACAACTGGATGCTTATGACTGATTGTGGTTTTATTATAGCCGACACATTTTCTGTTGTGGTGCACTACATCGGGAAGGACGTAAGTTATACCTTTGCTCCTGCTACTGTAAAAATGTCAAATAGAACTAAAAACAAGAGCATAGTTATGGGTTTCGTTGAGGGTAATCAATTTATCAGTATGAAGTTGAGTGGGAATTGTCCCTTGCCCCCAGAACCCGACCTTAGCTACTGGGAGGAAGAAAAAAACGAATGGTCTGAGGAGTGGCTCCGTCCGTATGAGCTTAGAATTTCCCAGTGGAAGTATCTTTCTGATCTCCAAAATATAGTTCTGAATCTGGTCTCAGACTCAGTTCCAATAAATGTAGTTGATGATTAAGCACTACATTGGGAGTAAGAAGCCGTCATCAGTAAATAGCTAGAAGTACATGTTTTTTGTTCTGTTTTCTTGGGTAACTTGGATCAGTAACATACATAGAAGCTAACATCAACACAATGATCCAATTTTTTTTTTTTTTTTTTTTTTTGTAATTATGAAGTATGGCGGTACCTAGTGACATAGAATCACACTTTTGTAAAAGAAACATGGTGATCGATGTATATAAACTATTTTTCTCTCTTTGCGTTGTGTTTGAAACTGCACAGTCTAATTGCCAGGTGGATATCATGATTTATAATGGTATTTGAGTGACATCACATAAAAGAGTCAGGTACCTTCACTTATATAGACTTCATAAATATCTGATTACCTTTACTGATAGACTGCACAAAATAACTCGGGTACCTTTACTTATAGGCTACACAAAATAACTCGGGTAGGCTTGCTGATGGAACACATAAATAAGTCGGGTAGCCTTAAATGAGTAGCCATATAAATAAGTCGAGTACCTTGACTTCTGGACCACATAAATAACTCTGGTATCTTGAATGATGGACCACATAAATAAGTTGGGTACAATAAAAATGACCAGTGGATCACATAAATAATACTAACATTTTATTCAAAAGAAGAAAAATAGTATTATGGGATGAGAGGACATCAGTTTAAGAGTTTAAAATGCAATTCAAATCGACATCAGTTTCATTATAAGCATGAGAGTTGTCCTGCAACAAGCCCTAGCCATATTCCCTTGAACCTGCGGATGGCCTTAGCATGCCGATTATAACAATGAATTATCATATCACATTCTCCACTCGAATCTCCAAATAGTTATAACAATAGAACAATGGCATTGGCAACAACCACAAATTCATTGAGGTGACGGAGGTTGACTAGTGGCAGATCTGAGTTTAGTTTAAATCTATAGAGGGACTGAAGCTCGACTCGAGTAAATTTGCTCTGAACTAATAATTACGATGGGCATTGTTCGGTTGCAAACATATAATCAATTCCATACTATTCTAAAATGTCAAACAGGGCACTAAATGAATGTATTTCTTATTATTAATCAAAGCACTACCTTTTCTTTGATGCACTTTCAAGTTCTTGGTATGCTTGTCTCCCGATCCTTGATGATGCATTCCTCGGTTGCACTGTGCCACTACCGCGACAACCTTGGAAACACCTTTAAAGTTATCAGTTGTCTTGGCAGATGTCCCAGATGAAGAACATTGCATTCCTCTCAGGAGTTCTCGAGGGGATTCTTCATTAAACAGTCCAAACAAAAATATGAGCTAAATCTGATACTGTATCCAATATACACGATTGTATTATTATTTTTAAAAAAATCATAATCCATTTGATGCAAGGAAACCCAAATGATATTTCTAAGAGTGGTTGAGATTTCATCAATGAGGATTTAAAAGAAGCATAAGCTCTGAAAACTTAAATGTTCTTGGAGCGTCAAGAGAACAAATGAAGAGCTACAACCAATTCGAATCACTAATTATATAACGCAATTGCATAAAAAGCAATTGGTGCAGAAAACAATCAAGTGCCTTAAGATACTCTAAAACCAAAAGCAAGTAGCGTAATAGAACAAACCTTAGAAGGATAGGCTTTTGCTAATGCCGAATTTGATGTGTAATTGCTTCTGCCCAAAAGGGAAAGCCAACAACTGCTTCTGTTCCAGGAGAAGCAAGTGAAAGACATCAATAGCATTAAAACCCATACTATAAAATATAAACATAAAGCGCATAAAGGATACTTAAATTTCAAAAATATAAACACATAAGCAAGAATCCATAAGCAAATAATTTGTTCCGCTAGGTACGAGAGAACAGAGGGAGACTTACGCAGTTGTTCTCCATAGAAACATTCCAGTAGTTAAAAATTCAAGTGATTAAACTCTGCCTCCTAAATTTCATCAGGTTTCAACTCATAGAATTCAATACCTAGGCTATAATTACCTAGGCTATAATTACATAACGAAATCAGTTGATGCAAAAAGTGGTTTGTTAGTAAACATAGAATTACTTACAACTTCACTAATTAGCCTACCTAGGCTATAATTTCCAGATGATAACTTGAAATTCGGCATCAATTTTTTGAACATGCTCAAAAATTTCGTACATATTCAAACCAAATACTCCGAAAAGAAAACAATTAAATTTGATTACCTAACATTAAAAGTTGTGTAAGATGAAGCCGGTGGTGCAGGTGGTAATCGAAGATGCAGCTGATGATGATGTGACAACCGGTATATGTATTTTTCTTAACTAGTTTTTCGATTAGCTAGGGTTAGAAATAGGGTATTGACGAAAATTAGTTTTCTAATTTGGTTTATGATGATGATATTCAAAGGTGTTTTCGAGGCCATGATAATGGGTGTTCATGTTCGAGATACAATATGAAGAAGGAAGATGGTTGGGGATTGATTTCATAGCTGGTTACATTTTTTTCCTCGGTGAGGAGAACGAAGGAACGAAGTGATTTTGGGTTTTTTTCTTTATCTTTTATCATGAGGGTACTTAGGTAAACTACGCATACACATAGGATAACCCTTATCATGGGAATAGATTGAGAATAACCACTGGTACACTCCCGCTGGATTCGGTCCCCCATTAGCAGCGTTGCTGTACAGTACCAGGACACTTCAAAGCTGAGACTAAACTCTCATCAAATTAGTGAAACAACCCAACTGATGCTTTTGGCTAACACTATCTTTGCATCATCTTTGACTGCTTTTAATCCTTAATTTCAAAGTCTTTGGTCTCTTTCAACCAACCAGCCCCATATATCCTTGTCAAACTTTACTGATAAGTTGGGCATCTCTCTGTTTTGCCTACCATTACACACATGTAAGTGGTTCATTCAGAAAGACATTTTGACTCTCCTTCAAAACCTTGACTGTGTTGTTGCTTCCTGGAACTTCCATCCAAACCCTTAAATCCTTCAAAGCCTTCCAGAAGACAAATTCTTCATTGCATACTTCCAAAGACACTCTTTTAACATTGGGATTAGTGAAGTCAACAAAATACCAAGTCAAGATGGCACAGAAGTCATGACTTTGACTGAGTAAGAGCTAGCTCACCCTTGTGTAGTTGAAGATGTTCTATATGATGCATCATTTCATTTAAAGCTAGTATTTTTATATATATATATATATATATATATATATACTGATCCTTCCTGCTTGCTTCTCCTAGTGAAAAATCCAAATATTCATGTTCATCACTTGGTAGTAGTGAGTGATACCATTATTCTTGCTGCCTATCATGGCAAATCCAAGCGACTGGGCACAACTGTATAGCCACACCTTTGCTAAACAAGAGATTCCTAGCCGTGAAGATCATCATCATCATCCGTTTATCATGTCTGATCAAATTTCTTCGACAACTACCGGTATGGCTGCAAACACTACTGGGAGTCATATGGCAACTGGTACAAACAATATGATGAGCACTAGTGGAATTAGGGAAAGCTTTCATTTGTCGTACACACCAGACGGACGTGTTTCAAAACCAAGCCGGAAAAGAACAAGAGTGTCGGCAAAAAAAGATCACACAACTATACTTAATACTGATATTAGCAATTTCCGAGCCATGGTTCAACAATTCACCGGCGCTCCACAATCTGCTGCCTTTCTGTCGATGACGTCGTCTGTTCCTCGTGTTAATCTTTCTGAGAATTATAATAATAGTTCATCTGGTATGTTTCACGAGTATAATCAACAAGCAGGTCATCAGCTTCATCCTTACCAACAACAACAGCAACAACAACAGTTGATGATGCAATTGTTGAACAACAACAATAGAAATGATATAGGGGTAGGGCTGAGCAACGTCAACAAATTACATGCAAGTGCTGCTAAGATGGAGAAGTCGGATGGATTTGTGATAGCAGATGGTAATAGTAGTACCACTACTAGTTCTTCTTATGAGATGTTCCCGGCCTCAAGACTGTCTTTGTTTGATCATGAGAATAGTAGGATTAATAATGGTTTTGTTTCATTTTGAAGTACTAGTAACTTTGTGTTTACAGAATGAATGATTTCAGATATCATTCCTGCTAACTAGCCAGGTACACCCAATACCTCCTCCTGATCTTGTTGATCATCATCATCATCTATGTAATATTATTATGTATGTAGATATATGTATCTCTTCTACTACTTGTGTGTAGTAATAAAAAGGAGGTGTTTTGTGGTGATGAAAAAACATAGATTTTAATTACTAGCAATTATTTGATCACAACTTTTCAATATATCTGAAGATTAGTGTATCTTCATAAGCTGATCTGAATCTAAATTTTCCGATGTACAAGTAAAAAGGTGATTCAGACAACCATAATGTACCTAGCTTATAAAACCACCTACATTGTTTAGTACAGAAGAAAGTCAATGTAAAACCACATATAGTTGTTGGTCCGAACAAGGTGTGTGTGTAGGCTAAATACGACTTTTAGTTGAGATTAGGTGGGTAGATGTGAGATTGTGAGCTACATGATTCTGTCTTTGAACATCAATCAATTCTCTCCTCTTTTCCTATGCTATGCGCGCCTAAGTTTTTTTTTTTAATAGATAAAACAGGCATTAACGCGGAAGTTACAGGACGGAAAATAAGAACAACAGGACCGACTGCAAATGACTTTCAAACATGAACAAGTGACAAATCTTCGGTAACAAGATCTCAGTTAACAGAATCACGTATACCAGAATCTCGTAATAGTAGCAGTAACTCCCGATAAGACACGAAAGAGACCCATCATAACAGTAACAGTAAAACCCGCTTACATACGGGAGAGCTTGGATCGTTGAGGCATGATCCACAACCCTAGAACAAGTTTTAATTTTCGTCTGAAACCCAAGACCTTCCAAGGATGGTTTATCAGAAACTTTGCCTGCCGGAACATAAATAGCTCGCCGGAAAAATCGTCGGAGCTGCAGTTCATGCGTGCAGAGATCATCACCAAAAAGTAACAAACAGATAAATACCCGAACATAAGAATCTTGTTACATAGACTACCACAAGACCCATGAGTGAAAACACCATTGCAGACCTGAAAAACCTAAAACTAAAACTAACAAACATACAAAGGAGTTGATCTGTTTGAAAATAGATCAAGCATCACTGATGTAAACATAGCCACTTGAGTTGATGCTGAAGCTGCAGATTGCTTGAAGGCCGTAGTTGAGAGTGGTGGAAAGCTTTGGTCTCTTCTTTTCATCAGATCCCAACCCCTAATCGCACTAACAACCCAAACACCAGACAAAGAAATCCAAAAATGCAACACAGCAAAAACTAGAACATGAAGAACACAAAATAAAACAGTACAAAACGGTAAACTAAAGCTAGTAGCACAATATACAACAGGATGGAGATCGATCTGGTAACATGGCTGCTCAGATCTGCTCCTAAAGAGCCGATTGGAGCATGCGGCGGCAAGAAAAAGAAGGGTTTTCGTTTAGAGCCGGGAACAGGAAAGAGAATGGGAAAGAAAATGCGCACCTAAGATGAAGTTTTTTTTTTCTTCTTCTTGCAATCCTCCAGATGGAATGTATGTGCAATGGTTCTCAAGGCTGCTAATAGAGGGTGCCAGGATTAGTGGGAGTGCACCAAAATTATAATAAGACAAAACAGTTTTTATATAGGACAAAACAATTTTTACCTTGGATTGGTACACCCCCACCAATCCTGGCACCCCCATTAGCATTCTTGATGGTTCTGGGCATACCGCTCTTTTAAACAAAATTAAAACCGTCACTCACACGAAAAAAAAAGGTGGGGCTCGAGAATTTTGCAGGGGGCCAGGTTTGGGAGGGAGTTTGTGAGGGGTTGTTTTAATTTTTGTTAGGGAGGGCGATACACCCAGAATTTTTGATGTATGTGTGCTTGGCTAAGGCTAATTCTGTGGAACATTGAAACGGGTCAATGACTCAATGCAAGTTGTTTCCTATTCAAACTTCAACAGTTTGACCATGATTAGGAGGAGGAGGAGGAGTATGATCACTAATTCTTACTTCTTACTTCTTACATACGCTTATGGTTATGAATTCATCTCATGATAATCATGGTTTGGAGTTTGAAATTAATGAAAACTATCAAGGACATGCCTATATTTGGTCAGAGTACTACTAACTATAGTTTTGAAACTGTAAACACCCTATTAGTATTATTATTATTATAAATATTGTTTTATTATTGGATAAAGAGTATTACATTAACTAGTTGGAAGCCTAACAAACTAAGCTCCTACAACATACTACTACATTAATTGAACATGTTGCTGTCTAACTTACCAGCGAGCCTCATGGGTAACCTAGCCAAGGGAGCCGAAGTGGATGGGGGGCTGAGATTGTGTCACAAGGGGGGCAAACTAACACTACCTTCCATGTTAATTCCTGCAATATTACGCCATTGAGGGCTTGAACCTGGGACCTCCTGGAACGCATGAAACTTTGGGGAACAGAGATGACCAGCTGAGCTAGGGCCCGTTCTTCTTCTTATTATTATTATAAAATAGGAGCCACGGAAGGTATTTTATTAGAAAATGAAAAGAGTTCACATCACTTCATTAGGTACATCAATGGGTGGGAGTCGTGCGACGATCTGTGCTCTAACCCCTTTCTGAATTGCTAAGCCTACCCTGTGAAAGAGGGAACTACCGACTTTGCTGTTAACATCGTAGTTAGCCAGAAAGTTCTTCAATCTTCTCAGAAAAACAACCATGTCCTCGCCCAATTCGCCAAGTGTAGTGAAAGCTAAAACACCAAAGCCGTGGCCATGAGACGTGCATAAGTCCAAATATTTCTTCCGTTTGCGGTTGACTGCAGAAGTGATAGCATGTTCTGGGGTGAAGTTGCGACCTCCTCTTCCGGAAAATGGCGATACACCAATAACATCGAAGCAAGTACTCAAGCCATTCTCCCAATTATACACAAGAATGTCCGCAGGCTTTCGACCGGAAGCATTGTCTGTCAAAAAGCCTAAGGCGGCCTCTTTCCTGACCCCCACACCTGCTCTAAAACATATATCGAGGATGACATCTAAGACCAAGTCATGACGGAATTTTAGGCCCACTTCGCTCGCACAATGGAGGGCGTGATCTCCAAAAATATCAATGGTCCGGTCGCAGCAGGGGAATATGCTATCTTCAGGGAATATAGGTATACCAAAGCGGTCTTTGGGTGATGGCCTTAAAGCGCACGGGGACCGATGGATTGGTTTAACCACGGGATGGGGATAGCCTTGAGATAGTCCATAGCATGGTCCGACCGTTAATATGCCACAAAATTGCATCTCTTGTAGATAAGGTGAACTTATGGGGAAGAGTATGGTCTCGTGCGGACATTCCATCATCTCTTGTAGATAGTACCACTACTAGTTCTTCTTATGAGATGTTCTCGGCCTCAAGACTGTCTTCGTTTGATCATGAGAATAGTAGGATTAATAATGTTTTTGTTTCATTTTGAAGTACTAGTAACTTTGTGTTTACAGAATGAATGATTTCAGATATCATTCCTGCTAACTAGCCAGGTACACCCAATACCTCCTCCTGATATTATTGATCATCATCATCATCATCATCATCATCTATGTAATAGTATTATTATATATGTATGTAGATATATATAGCTATATGTATCTCTTCTACTACTGCTACTTGTGTGTAGTAATAAAAGGAAGGAGGTGTTTTGTGGTGGTTGTAGGTGTAAATAATCCACAGGGACAGGTGGAGCCATCCTGGCCAAGGGCGCACCAAGAAAAGCAAGTACTAGAAGCACTGAATCATCTCATCAGATCTGGGCGTGAGAAAAGTGGAAGGGAGACAGCTCGAGAGGTCGACATAAAGGAGGAGAAAAGTTCTGATGTGATGCTCATCGGGTTCGAGGGAAATTAATACACTGACAGAGTTGGTGAAGAGATAAGGAAAACTCGGTCAAAGTGGGACTCGGCCAGGAATCTAAGGGGCGACGTCGATCATCTCCACCTAACAAGCGATATCGGGTGATGACACCACTCGGCTAGATGCCTTGACTCGAGCAAAAGGGAAGATCGGATGAAGCATCAGCTAGTCGCCTGAGAAGAACATCAAGGAAGCTACATCAGCCCCAACACTGTAATATCGATGTATCACCATTTGTAACTATAAATAGAGATTGTGTAGAGAGATAGAAAAAGCAAGTGAGGAGGGAGAAAAGAGAGCACACCTAGAACATTGAGAGAAAGCATACATCTTGTAATCGTAAACCACTTAATAAGATCATCCTTTTACCCCGTGGACGTAGGTAGGGACGGACGGGCAAGCCAAAGAACAAGGGCGATACTGAAGGTAATGGCGAGTACCTCCAGGACGAGTAGAATCCTTAGGAACCGAGCCAAAGCGGGATCTAGCATACAAGAAGGGCTGACGGATTCCCGACACGAAGATCATCGGCAAAATAACCAGGACGAAAATCAGGCGCTAGGCAGATGCATGGCTACTGTTGACGAGGAGGTCGATTTAGGCCGAGACGAAGATCTCCCACTTAGTACACTGAGGATCAACCCGAGCCAGATAATGCAGGGGGACATGGTGGACGGAAGAACTGCATCGGATACTGAGGAAGAAGAGGAAGTGCAGACGATACAGGAGGAACGGGGGCGAGAAAGACAACCGGTGAGTACCCGGCGTGAACTAGAACGAGAAGGTGAGAGGCTTAGGCGAGTGCGCTTAGTAAGGGGCGACCTCGACCGAGATATCCCACCAGCAGCGGTCGATCATCCCATAGCTTCAACTGTTCCCCCCCGTCGTCCCCACGACAAGACCTCCAACTGCACCCCCCAATGTAGCAGGAAATCAAGTAAACGGCCACTCTAGCCACGAGAGTACCGACCCAATGTTACTTGCTATCTTGGCAAGCCAGAGAAGGCAAGAAGACCTTATGAGAGAGCTGCAAAGAAGGAACCTAGCCTTAGAACATGAAAATTACCGACTCCGCAACAGGAGAGCCGGGTCAAGAGGGTCGTCGAGCCGAGGCGCTTCTAGCAATCACACCCAGTCGAGGAACACTCTAACCCCACCCCCAAGCCGAGAACGCATGCCCGACCCTAACCGATCAGGAGGAGGGTATGGCCCACTCGAGGATTCTTCGATCGAGGACGAGGCGACCAATGAGGGTACGGATGTGACAACCAAACAAAAGATCGAGCAACTTGAGCAGATGGTCAAAAAACTGACAGGAAGCGGCGAGGACGATAAGTTGGCAGAAGTAATTAGTGAAGCACAAAAGACACTGTTTACCAACGAATTGGATTGGACTCCTTTCCCCCCAAATGTACATTGCCGATCTTCCCATCCAGGTTTGACAAAGACGGGCGACGCTGGAGAGCATATCAAAATGTACAACATGTCCTTGTTACAATGGAAGAATTACGATGTGGTCATGTGCAAATTATTCCCGGCAAGTTTGGACGGCGAGGCCAAGAACTGGTTTTATACTCTGCCCGATGAATCCGTTGGCAATTATGCAGTCTTGGTGGAAATTAACTTTCCTAGAAACTTACATGCATAACATCATAACTCGGCCCAGAGTTAATAAGCTTTTTACGCTTGCACGAAGATTCAGGGAACCGCTGCGGTCTCTAACAGACAGATGGAGGAAGTTATGTACTGACATCGGAAAGGTACCGGTTGACCAACAGATATTCGGGTTCGAAATTTACTAGGGAAGTCAGATCCTATTTGGGTAGCAATGTACACCGAGAAGCCTAAAACGTTAAGAGAAATCAGGAAGATGCAAGAACACTACATCGCCTTAGAGGAAATACAGGAAGGAGCACAGGATAGAGGAATACAAGAAGCAAGCGCTGCAGTAGAGGCAACTCCACGAGAAGCTCCGAAGCGATCTGAGAAAAGGCCGAGCACCCATCATCATGGGGAGAACAAGAAAGTTTGGGTCGAGAAAGGAAAAAAGCCTCGCCATTAACCCAAATATTACACTCCACTAAATGCACCATTGGAAGAAATATTCAAAGAAGTCGAAAAGAGGAACGATATCCGATACCCGAAGACTAGGGGAGTCTAGTTCGACGAAACCAGGAACCATCCTGAGTTTTGCCATTACCACCAGTTCCGTGGCCATTCGACCAATGATTGTCGAGAGGTAAAAGATATCGTCCAGCACCTGATCCGAGATGGATACTTGCGACATTTCGTCAAGACATCGCCGACACCGGTTCAATCCGACGCTCCAGTACATCAAATAAGAATCAATCGTGGTACCCAGTTCGCCTGTAACACTATATCACACTCGGCAACTCAAGGGTTCGATCTGGGAACCGGTATCACATCAAGAATTCATAAAAGAGATCGAGCGGGCAAGGAAATATTCAGTGTGGCCAAAATTCTACCCATGGAGCCATGGATGATGCAGCCGATCACCTTCTCAGATAAAGACGTCCCGTTGAACGGTTAAGCACATGGGGATCCCCTGGTGATAACCCTGCTTATTGAAGAATGGGTTGTCCGAAGGATATTGATGGACATCGGCAGTTCAGTCGAAGTCCTATTTTATGACATCTTTAAAAGAATGGAGTTATCCGATGATATCCTGATCCCATCAACCTATCGGATCTACGACTTCAACGGTACAGTCACTGTACCAAAGGGAGAGGTTACCCTCAGGGTCTCGGATAGGGAGGGATTCCTCGACACGCTCACCACCTTCTGTGTGGTCGACGTTGTGTCACCATACGAGGCAATCCTTTGTAGACCCTGGCTTGCGGGAATCAAAGGAGTCGCCTCGGCATACTACTTACATCTTATCGAGGAGTAGTGGAAGTGATAGGCGACTCCCTGGCGGAGAGACAATGCGTACAGATAGATATCCAGCAGAACGAAGAGAGGCGATCGAGGAAACGCCAAGAAAAGAACAAATCTAAGGAAATAAAAGCGAGAGAAGAGTTGGAAAAAGTAATGTCACAAGCCATCGCTACTTATGAAGCTGGCGAAAAAGAGATCTTATATCAATCACAGGAGCCGGTAATAGTCGGCGAACCAAAGCCAAATTTCTCGGCCTTAGAATCTACCCGACAAGTTAATCTGGGCACCGATGAAAATCCGAAAATAGTGAGGATTGAGACTCTCTTGACAAACGAACAATCTCAGCAGTTGATAATTCTTTTGAAGGAACACATGGACGTATTCGCCTGGCAAATGCATGATATGGAAGGAATTGACCCGGAAGTCTGCTCACACCACCTGCAGATAAACCCTAAGTTCAAGCCCATCCGACAAAAGATGAGGAGAATTGCACCCGAGCTGCAAACAGCGGTGGAGGCCGAGCTGAAGAAGTTGCAAGTGGCAAGGATCATTCGAAAAGCTCAATACCCATAATGGATATTTAACATGGTGATAGTCCCTAAAAGGAATGGAGGTGTTCGAGTCTGCATCGACTTTAACGACTTAAACAAAGCATGCCCAAAGGATAGCTTCCCCCTCCCCAGCATTGATTAGCTAGTAGAATCCATAGTCGGATATAAGGCGATAACACTCATGGACGGGTACTGTGGTACAACCAAATACCCCTGACCCCCGAAGATCAAGAGCATACATCTTTCTTCACGTCGAGCGGGTTGTATTGTTACACCAAAATGCCGTTTGGATTGAGAAACGCAGGTGCCACTTACCAAAGATTAGTAGAAGACATGTTCGAAGATAAAATACACAACAACATTGAGGTATATGTGGACGATATGTTGGTCAAGAGCAAGGTGGCCACCAACCACATCGACGATCTCCGAGACATATTTCAGACCATGCGAAGATACAAGATGAGGGTAAATCCTGCCAAGTGTACTTTCTGGGTTACCTCGAGCAAATTTCTAGGGTACATAATTACTGACAAAGACATCGAGGCCGACCCAGATAAGATCAGAGCCGTCGTGGAAATTCCATCGCCTGTGACAGTTAAGGACGTGCAACGATTAAATGGGAACTTGGCAGCATTAGGACGATTCATCTCTCGATCATCTGACAAGTGCAAGGATTTCTTCGGGACATTAAGGAAAGGAGAGAAGTTTAAATGTACCGATGAGTGCGAAGAAGCATTTCAGAAAATTAAGCAACATTTCGCGAGTCTGCCGGTGTTACAAAGACCCGAGCCCGAGGAGGTACTGACACTATATCTTGGGGAAACCAGTTATGCCATTAGTGCCTTACTAGTCAAGAACGTTGGAGGGGAGGAAAAGTCGGTGTATTTCATAAGCAAAACCATGAACCCAACGGAGAGGAACTACACCAGGATCGAGCAACTAATACTAGCATTGGTGTTTGCAACACAAAAGCTTCGGACGTATTTCCAAACTCACAAGATTCGTGTGCTCACAAAATCCTCCATAGAATCAGTACTCGACAATGCAGCCAGGTCGGGACGGATCTCTAAGTGGAGTGTACAAATCAAGCAATTCGATATTTTTTACGAAATGAGAACAACAGTAAAAGCACAGGCAGTAGCCGACTTTCTGGCAAACTTCCCCCTAAGCGACGAAGATGAAGTAGAAGACATCTCCGGAATGGAGGAAGACCGAGAGGATCCGTCAGACCTACTCGAAACATGTAACCCGACACGATGGGAGGTTTTTTTTGGATGGGTCATCCAATAAATACGGATCAGGCCTGGGATTGGTCTTCACGACTCCGAAGGGAAAAAAGATGGTTCACTCGTTTAGGCTTGAATTTAAGGCGACCAATAATGTCACAGAATACGAAGCGGTAATACACGCTTTGCGTTTGATAGTGGAAATGGGAATCCAAGAGGTACGGATAACAAGCGACTCTCAGCTAGTCGTCCGACAAATCAGTGGGCAGTACTCCATACATGATCCCTTATTACAGAAATATTGGGAACTCGCCCAATTCTACATTGGCCAGATACTGAGCATCAAGTTTCGGCATATCTGTTGGAAGGATAACCGCCACTCGGATGCTTTAGCATACATTGCCTCCATGTTGACGGACGCGAGCATCGAAGGCATCAGGGTCATGAGGGTCTTAATGCCATCAGTACATGAGAAAGTAGACATCGGCGCATACATCGCAGCAACCACTACCGATAAGTATCGAGCCGATGATTGGAGGAAGCCAATTCACGAATACCTTGAAACAGGAAAGCTGCCCAAGGGGCGACCTGAGATCAACAAAATCAAAAGCAAAATAGCTGCGTACGAGCTTCGAGACGGCACTCTGTACAGAAAATCGTATCTTGGACCATTATTAAGATGCCTGAGTAAAGAAGAGGGGCACACTATCCTGAATGAATTGCATTATGGGGCCGCGTGAAACCACAGCTCGGGCCGTAGCCTAGCAGCACGAGCCAAGACTATGGGATATTTCTGGCCTTACATGAATGAGGACGCAAAGCATATGGCCCTCATCTGTGACGAGTGTCAAAAATTCGGAAAAAAGATACACGCACCAGCAGTGACGTTAAACTCAGTAATCAGTCAGTGGCCTTTCGCCAAATGGGGAATCGACATCGTAGGATCATTGCATGTCGGATCGGGGAAGAGAAAATACCTAATTGTGGCTACCAACTATTTTACTAAATTGGTAGAGGCCGCTCCATTGAAACATATACGGGATAAAGACGTTTTCCGATTCATCTGGGAACACATCATATGTCGTTTTGGAGTACCAGCAGCAATCGTCTCTGACAATGGAAAACAGCTACAGGGCAAGAATATCGACTTGTTATTCAATACTTACAATATCCGAAAGAGCAAGTCCACGCCCCTTTACCCCCAAAGCAACGGACAAGCTGAGATTACAAATAAGACCATCGCCGATAACCTGAAGAAGAAGCTTGATGGGGAATATGGAGAGTGGTGCGAAGGGCTTTACAACGTTTTGTGGGCATATAGGACAACTCGCAGAGAGGCAACCGGATTATCACCTTTCATGTTAACATACGAGACCGAAGCCATCTTTCCAACGGAGGCGATGATACCTACAACAAGGACCGAAGCGTGGAAACGAAACATCTCGGCAGATCTCATCCTGACAAAGCTCGACGACCTAGAAGAAACAAGAGAGATGGCTCTACAAAAAATGGAAACTTACCAAAGAAGAATACAACGAGAGTATAACAAACGGGTTCGACCAAGAGAATTCCAACCAGGACAGTTGGTACTAAAGGATCTACCAAGTTATGAACATGATAAAAAAGGCGGAAAACTAGCAGCGCGATGGGGAGGACCCTATACCATCGTTGAAAAGGTTTGTGAAGGAGCATACAAGATACTAAAACCGGACGGAACACCCGAGCCACGTCCATGGAATTCTATGCGACTAAAGTTATATCATCCATGAGAGCAGGTATGATATATTGTCATCTATTTCCTTGAAAATCTACGTGGGGTTGGAAATGTGACAATTGCGTCTAAATGGCCGTTTCGAACCCGAGGCGATGGCATTGTGCAAGTGTCAGGGCGGCTTACACTCGAATTGTCGTTTCGAACCCGGGGCGATGGCATTGTGCAAGTGCCGGGGCGACTTACACTAAGACGGACTATTCGAACTCGGGGCGATGGCAGTGTGCAAGTTCTGAAGTAGTCCTAGGGCCCTGGCGGTTGGAAAACAGTGGTCGATTATCGAGGCATGAGTACTCGACAGTCGAGCAAACAACAATGCTCCCCTCGCAAGTGGCCGAAATCACTTGCCCAAGAAAGTTAATTGATAACTTCTTGGGATATCGATCCCATAGAAACTAGGAAGGACCAATTACCCTGCCACTAGATCTTGAAAGACGGTGATGAGATACCTCAATCGGGACATGGCATCGGGCCGGTGACCCTCCCTGTTGGGTGTGTTCGAAAGAAAAGGCATTCATGATTAATAAATCTACTCATGTTTATGCAAGCATACATGACTTAGTCGCACATCATCGGCATAACATAAATAAGAACGATAACATGAATAGTAGTGTCAGATAACAAGAAAAACAACCAAATTGGTGACGCAACACCCCATTAAAAAAGTGTACGAGAAAACAAAGGTGTTCAAACGGATTACAACCCATGGCAAAGGGTGAAATAGCTATAGCCGCTACAAAAGACAAGCTTACTCTTTAGAAGGAACTGGTCCCGGAATCGCCCTCTTAGCACAAAGCATCGGCTCGTTTCTTATCAAGTACCGCATTTACACCGGCTTTGACTTTTGCAACGACCTCATCATTAAACTTAGCCTTTTCAGCAGCAAGGTCCTGTGTAAGCTACATCGACGCCGCTTTAGCAGTGGCCACTTGCCCGAGTGAGCCTCCCTTTCCTTCAATCAGGCATTCTCTTCCTCCAGCGATGCCACCTTCTTTTGCTCAACTGCCAAAACACGAGAGCGATCAGTCACATAGTAACAACATTAAGGCAATGACAAGGAAAACACAACATAAGGTACACCACCTTCCAGCAAAGGGGTGACTACTCTAACGGTCTCTTCAGACTCAGACAAGCTACACTCGAGGGAGGATATCTTGGAGGACAATTCTAGATATCGTTGTTCGTTAAACTCATTGGAGGGGCATTATTTATTATTATCACTCCATTCGGTTCTCTGCTGAGAGTGTGCTAACTGCAAACCAGATAATTGAGCTCGAACCCACTCCAATTCCTCAGAAACTTTCTTAACTCTCTAATCTTCTCAAGGGACTCTTGACTACACTTTTCAGCAGCATTCTTCTCCCCCAGAATTCGAATCCGATCTGCATGCAAATCTCGAACTTGAAGTCTTAATCGACCACATTGACTTTCTAAGTTGTCGGCCAGCATTGTTTTGTCAGCAGCGATATCCTGGATCCGAGCTAAGCTCGCCCTAAGATTATCGATCTCCTCGGGGACATACTCAAAAGTCTCGTAACGATGCAGTTTGGACTGAAGATCTTCATTATCGGTCTCTAAGCGATCGATCGTATCATCCTTATTAACTATCCTCTGTTGTAAATTCGAAACGTGATCCCGTTCTATGTTAATTTCCCTTTTCAACAAACGATACCTCGTGGCAGCGTCGGCCTCCGCACTAGAAGATTCGGCTAGGAAGGTAGTACTAAACTCAAGATATTGGCACTACAAAATCAATCATAAACAGTTGAAAGTTAAGTAAATACCTTGGGTCTCGGCTAATTGCTTCTCCAGCCCCCGGGATCGCTCACGTTCCTGCTGTAACAAGAGACGAAAACCCTCTCTTTCGGCGACTTCCTTGCGCTGAATGGCAGCGTTCAACAACGAGCGATTAATATCCTACAAACACCAACAGTGTTAGTACCTACCACATGGCACGAATGCATCACCTGAACAACACAACTCACCAGCAGATCGAAAGTGCTTTTCAAACCAGCATCATACAACGAGACAGCCTTGATCTTATCTTCATCCGAAAGAGAGGAAAATTCAGGAGAAATGAGAGACCCAAGAGAGTTGCACATAGGGCCCGAAACAGTAAAAGAAGTACTGCTGCCGGAGTTAGGAACCACAGGAGAAAGAGGCTCCATCAACTCACCCCCAAAAGCGATGTTCTCTTCATCACGAACAACCACATTATCCCCACCACCACTAGACTTCTCCGACGGCTTCAGCTCATCTCCATCACCATCAACCTCATCGTCCCCATCAAACAGATCCTCATCATCATCACCATCAGACTCAAGATACACAACACCATCGGCAAGAACAATCCCTTTATCATCTACCTGCCGGGGCACAATTTTTTCCGGGGCAGAAAAGTCGCCCTTGGTCTCCTTACCCTTCCCTTTGGGTCTCCCACCTACAAGGGTAGACGAGACATCAGAATTTTTCTGAGGCGACTTCCTCATGAAATGTGACAAAGGCAGCCGATCATCGAGATCCTCACCATCCCTCGCCGAAGTACCACCAGTTTTGTCAGCCTTCAGCCTCTGCGCATGAGCCGATGTCAGAACCATGCAAGGCAACAAATAGGGGCACGTACATGTACGACAATAAGGAAAACAGTATATTTGTTACCTTCCCTGTCTCCTCCTCGGCCCCTGCGCTAGAACCCCTATCCCTCTTCCGAGGAACAAGAGATTCAGAAGGAACGCTCTGGAACTTAGGATGTACAACACAAAAAAAAAAAAATTAAAACATCGCCCTATAAGTTACCCGAACCAATCAGCTAAGTAAAAAATCGGGAAACACACTTACTCGATCAATGTTGACCACCCAGAAGGGATAACTCTCGGCCGGGGGAGGAAACTTGCCACTCAGAAGACGACCAGAAATAGCCAAAGGAACTCGGTCCCAGGCCGCGTCGCTAGTGTGACGGGCATGTCTATTGTAACTCTTCCCCTCGGGATCTTCGTCCAACAAAAGTTTCTTGACACCATCAGGAAGAGTCTTATGGCGGTGAGGGCTAGCAGCGAAACCGACAAGGTCACCATTGGTAGCAGTCCCGCTTCGATAGTTATCAACAAAACTGGCAGGAGTATAGTCACCCGCCCGGGAAGGATCGTAAGTAGACCAAGCAGTAGGAGTACACTCGCCTCGACTGCGCCTCTCCCACTCGGACAAGATACGAAAAGTGTTGCCATTCCATTGAGCCAAGGCGCGGGACGGGTGGATCTTAGAAAGGGCCTCGTACCAAAATGAGCGGCTAGGATCGTACAAAAGAAAACGCAGCCCGAGCTCTAGATGGCCCCTGGTGACAATGGTCGCCTCGGCCGAATGAGGAAACTTTAGAACATCATCCTTCTTTAAAACGCCTTTTCGGCCCGACAAGAGCCTGACGTCATAGCCATGGAGGTCGAACTCATCTTTCAACGGTTAGACGAACTGCTCATCCGACAAGTCTTTAGCAGTTCTCTTGTCAGCCCTACATGAAAACGAAGAAGGATTATTAGAAAAGATAGAATCCAGAGCACGATAATCATGCTTAGAAGGGCTCTCTATAACAAACAGGGAATCAAGCGGTACACCGTCTTCATCAGAAAACACATAGCTCACGCACATTTTTTTCGTCATGGAAGGAGTTGAAGACGCCATGAAAGCTATTAGAGGAAACGACAGGAGGAGTAAAAATACGACCGGAATCGGAAGTTGCAGCGGCAACGGAAACAAAGAAGGCCCAGGACAATGAAGAAAGAAGGAAGGAAACCTGTGGAGAGGATAACTAATGACAATGAAGAGAAGGCAGATGAGAAAGGAGAGAGAAGAGAAAAAAAATGGCTAAGGAAAGTATAAAAAGAAAATAAGGTTTAAGGGTCGGGCTTATAAACCTCACCTGTGGTAACCGACGAGGAAGGTAAACCGGTTGCAATAAGCCGAAGAAGGTGGGGAACAAAGATGACGCGAAACCCGCATGACCGAGGACGTGGGAAGACGAGGCGGTTTCTTCCCTCGTGTTGATCACACGAGCGGAAGAAGGGGCATAAATGTAGGTGTAAATAATCCACGGGGACGGTGGAGCCATCCTGGCCAAGGGCGCACCAAGAAAAGCATGTACTAGAAGCACTGAATCATCTCATCAGATCTAGGCGTGAGAAAAGAGGAAGGGAGACAGCTCGAGAGGTCGACATAAAGGAGGAGAAAAGTTCTGATGTGATGCTCATCGGGTTCGAGGGCAATTAATACACTGATAGAGTTGGTGAAGAGATAAGGAAAACTCAGTCAAAGTGGGACTCGACCAGGAATCTAAGGGGCGACATCGATCATCTCCACCTAACAAGCGATATCGGGTGATGACACCACTCGGCTAGATGCCTTGACTCGAGCAAAAGGGAAGATCGGATGAAGCATCAGCTAGTCGCCCGAGAAGAACATCAAGGAAGCTACATCAGGCCCAACACTGTAATATCGATGTATCACCATTTGTAACTATAAATAGAGATCGTGTAGAGAGCTAGAAAAAGCAAGTGAGGAGGGAGAAAAGAGAGCACACCTAGAACATTGAGAGAAAGCATACATCTTGTAATCGTGAACCACTTAATAAGATCATCCTTTTACCCCGTGGATGTAGGTAATCATACCGAACCACGTACATCTTGTGTTCTTCTACTTCTCTTGTTTATTTTACCTTTCTATGTGTGTTTGAGATTCTTTGGATGTAGTAGTAGGATTTTCTACGTCTACAGTAGTGATGAAAAAACATAGATTTTAATTACTAGCAATTATTTGATCACAACTTTTCAATATGTGAAGATTAGTCTGTGTATCTTCATAAGCTGATCTGAATCTAAATTTTCCGATGTAGAGGTGATTCAGACAAGACAAGCATAATGTACCTATAGCTTATAGAACCACCTATAAGCATTGTATCGTTTAAGTACAGAAAGAAAGTCAATGTAAAACCACACCACATATAGTTGTTGGTCCAAATACGACTTTTAGTTGGAGATTAGGTGGGCAGATTGTGAGCTACATGATTTCTGTCTTTGAACATCATCAATCAATTCCCCTGATGGAATGTATGTGTGCTCGGCCAAGGCTGATTGTGTGGAACATTGAATGCAAGTTGTTTTTCGTATTCAAAATTCATCTGTTTGACCTTTTTGATTAAAAGGAGGAGTATTGGAGTATCACTAATTCTTACTTGTTACATATACGTTCATGGTTGTGAATTTATCTCACGTCGGTGGTTGCAATTACTCCTCCTCCTCCTCCTCCTCCTCCAACTCCATGTTAATAATCATATGGCTTGGAGTTTCAAATTAATGTCAACAGACTCAACACCAACTTACAATAATATTAATAAGTAAAATTTATTCTAGAGAAAATTAAATTAACGTTATTCATTTCTAATGAAAGCGCACAAAACTTCATTTGAGATATTGCTTTAGTAGTGTTTCAGTGAATATTAGCAAGCAAGGGTGCCGTGCTGCTACTAGACATACTGTGGCATAAATGCAGCTTTTTTTCTTTTCCCCTTGAACCGAAGCCAATTAATCTCGCTACAGCATCAAACAAACAACTTGGTTGGCTCCCCTTGTCCACAAAAGATGAAAATCCTTCTACACAAGAAGATGCTGTCCCAGTAGGAGGAGAAGATCCTTGTTGTTCAGGAGGTCCTCGACGTACAGTTACAGATCCGACCGGAACATAAGTCGCCCTTAATTTAAATTCCTTGAATACAATAACCTTGGCACTTTGTTTCTTACACATTTCACGTAAATCCAACAGCTGTACGCGGAACTTGTCTTTGCATTGCAGCATATCCTCATGTGGTGCTTGCATTGTTATCATAACATTGCATGTTCCTTTGGGAAATATGGTTCCCATGTTTGGAGAGATGGAGTATTTCTTTGGATTCGTAGTTTTAACCTGGAAAGCAACATGTAATTCATCGGATTTGTTAGTCAATCGCAGACAAGATGAAGCCTGCTGCTTATTCAATTGGAATGGGAATTTGAGCTCATCTCTCGGCTGAATGCTTAAGAGATTATTTCCTCTACTCATTGTAGAAACCTGCTGCTGCTATCACCAGTACTAAACTTGCTTCTATTGATGACAACTGAGAAGAAGAATCGATGCACATAAAACAAACCCTTATATACTACTACTACTACTGCCGACTTCGACCGGGAGTCGGAACCTTAAGACCGACCATTCTAAAACTACACAAAAAAATATAGAAAGATTTCCTAATATTATAACTCGGTCAGACTTCCGTTTAGACTAAAATTTTGCTGTAAGCTAGTTTTGGGCCCTAAATGGGCTGTATTCTGGACAACCGGCCCAGTTAAAAAAGATAGATAAACCGAAGAAGACTGTGAGTCTTGGTTCTTCCGAGTTCTTCTTTCTTCATCAAAGAGGTTTCTGGTTAATTTTTCCTTTTCACATCGGCAGCTCGGAATGTTGGGGGTGGTTTCCTTTACTAGATGTTCTTCTTCTTCAGCAGCAAACCCAATTAGATTCTTCAATAATAACCACAACAAGTCACATACTAGTACTAGACTCGGAGCTGTTTCTTCAATTTCAGAATTTCCTCTGGCAAGCAAAATCGTCGTCACAAGTAAGGATTCTTTTGATTATTCCATCTATCTTATTCAATCTTGGCTTGATTTTTATATTCATATTATAGAAATGATCAAGGTCATTCCATTTACAGCTATGATGTAAAATTGGGTTTTAAGGGTTTAGTAGTAGGAGGAACAACCGGTAGCAGCTCTTATAATTGGAGGCTATCCTTGGGTTTTAAGGGTTTACACCCCCAACTTATTTAAGGAGAGAATTTGATATCTAGACTAGGATTCATTTTGGTAGTTATATAATAATGTGTGATGTATTCAATCGCAGCTAAGTTCGTTTCAGTAACTTGTTATTGAATTGAAATCTTGATGCAATCTGTGTGTGTGTGCTTGGCTTTGTGTGGAAAAGTGAATGAAATGGGTTCAATGTAAAATGCATGTATGTTCAAAGAGAAGGTCTATAATATATGTCATGTGAGTGGGACTCCTACTAGTATCCCATTCGTATTTCAGAATTCAACAGTTACTAGAACGGAGGAGGAGTATCACTAATTCTTACACTTATGGTTGTCAGTTCATCTGGCACCGGTGGTTGCAATTACTCGTCCTAGCTACTCCATGTCTCCATCCATAAGACTTAGTCAAGTAGATTTGGATGATGAAGATAAGATCTTCTTAATGAGTCCTTCTGTGACTTCTATGCAGGGTGTATCAAACACCTGACAATTTGAATAACTCCAATTTCAAACTTATTATTTTTCAGTGTTAAATTACTGCTCAACTGATTTTGGTGTTTCAATTTGGACAATTCCAATTATAAACTTATGATAATCCATTGTATTGTAGATTTGTCTCACTCGACCAGTGATGCTGTCCTGAAAAAGAAATTCTCAAACTTTGGTCAAGTGGTAGAAGGTGAGAACACACTATCTCTGTTGCTAAAAGCGAAGAGGAAAATTTCTTTTCCTAGTTTCATTATCTAGTGCGATCATGTAACAGTTCATGCTTTCAGCTGATCATTTGTATTTAAAGTTAAAGTTACCTACTGGACCTTGTCAAAGATTTTCTTGCTTTTGTAACCGAGGATTAAACTGTTTGTGGCAGTTAAACTAGTGACAGATGAATCAGGAAAGAGGTCAAAAGGGTTTGCTTTTATACAGTATACTTGTCAAGACGATGCTGTGCTTGCCTTAGAAAGTATGGATCGCAAGGTTAAACTTCGACTCTTCTTTACATGTTCTTCGTATATTTCTCTTAGAAACTAGTATACATGTTTGAATAACTCTTATGTTTTTGTACCTCTTTTGCAGTATATTGAGGGGAGGTTGGTTTATGTAGACATCGCAAAGCCTGTGACCAGTACATTTGGGGCATACCCAAGAACCTCAGGACCCCCTAAAGAGAAAACTTCATAGATGTAAGTAAATGAGACAGATACCGAACTTTTGCAGAAGATCTGAATATGTGAATCATTGAAAAAAGTTTCAAAAAACGAAAGCAATAACTGTACAGGTACTAATGTTCCTTGAAAAAAACTGGTGTACTGTATGTTGTAGCAAGTGAATTTTCTTTGTGAACCATGAGAGTTTGAAATTAATCATGGATGTAATGGTTTTGTATGGCAGAGGTTGTCAATTTCAATCAGTAGTTGATTGTAAGTGAATTTATAGCAGACTTTGGAATACTAGATGTCTGTGTGTGTATTTGGTTTCCTTTCAAGTTCTGTGGGTATTTTGGATGGGCTAAAGTAGAGGAAGGAAGGTCAGGCTAAGAGAAGCCCAACTAGTATGGTTTTTTCCCATGAGATTTTGCCAGTAATTCATATTGGCATGCCTTGTTTTATGCACTCAATTGGACTGACAAGAATTGGTGTTATTGGTGCTAAGGAAATATTGAGACCAGTCAATAATATTAATAGTAAAATTTATCAAATTACATGAGAAAGTTAAATTAACATTTCAATTTTAAACAGTGCGCACAAAACTCAGATATGGCCTTGCCGTGCTAATAAGCTTAACTTGTTTCATAAGTATTATCAAGCAAGGGTTCAAGCAAGGGTGCCGTGCTACGAGACATGCTTTTATCGCGGAATAATAAGCTTGCTACAGCATCAAACAAATAACTTGTTTGACTCCCATTCTCCACACAGGATGCCAGGCTAGGAGGAGTAGAAGATCCTTGGGGAGGTACCTGATAAGTAACCTTAAATTTGAATGCTCCTGGAGGTACCTCTGGATTGGCTGGAACATAAATCACCCTCAATGTAAAATCCTTAAGATTAATAATAACCCGGTCCCTTTGTTTGTTGAACATGTCACGTAAAACGACGCTCTGTACAAGGAACTCGTCTTTGCATTGCAGCATATCCTCCTGTGCCTGTGGCGCTTGCATAGTTACCGTAACGTTGTATGTTGTTCCGGGCACTACAATTCCTACGTCTGGACAAACACAGTATTTCTCTGGGTGCGTCGCTTTGACATTGAAAGCAACATATTCATCTGATTTGTTAGTTAATTGCAGACAACATGAAGTCTGCTTATTCAACTCGAAGGGGAATTTGAGATCAAGTGCACTCATACTTGCAAGGAAGAATTAACAACTCAATTACTCTTAATTTCTGATGGACATAAAAGTACTTACGGCTTGACAGCCTTATATACTACTAATGCTGAACTCTATTAGGACAATTCCAAGAAGGCAGTAGTACACAAAACATAGAATGGCTTCCAAAACTAACCAAACTTCTAAATTATAGTTACTCGGACTTCCATAATTTTTGGGCCTTAAATGGACCGTATTTCGGATTCTTTAACCGGCCCAGTTAGAATAAAGGAGTCAAAAGACTCAAAACTGCATGAGTCTTGGTTTCTCAGTTGAGTTCATCACTCGCTCTTCCCTGTTTACTGTAGAGAGACAGAGAGATTTGGTTGCTTGACAACTCCACCCATCCATTCATCACTCAGCAGGTAGTTCGAATTATGTTCTACATCACCAGTCCAGCATTAGAAAAAGATGTCTATGGGAACCTTTGTTGAACCTCAAAAATAAGTAAACATTGAGATGGAAGAAGACTTCAAAGAAGCATAGGACACTACTTAATTATAAGGAATCAGACTGAGTTGAGCTCTATGAATCGGCGAGTAACTCGGCGAAAATTTTCTTCTCAGATCTTGATTTCAGTGCTTTCTCAGGTGAAAATCGTAATTATTTTTTCTTGTTTTTTGATTTTCAATGATTGATGGGTATTAATTGATAGTTGGTTGATGGATTTTTGTCCGAAAACCACTTCGATTGATCAAAATAAGTCTGAAATGGAAATTTTAGAAAAAGAAAACAATGTTCGAAAAATTCCGTCAAATTAATTACCAGATGATTTGTATGAAAAAAGTTTGGATCCATGGAAGTTTTCTCATATATGAAGGCTTGATTTACAGAAGATTAAGTTTGTTGATGCTGTGGTTATTCTACGAAGTCAATGGAAATTACATGGAGATTGTCATATGATTCCTTTAGGTCGGGGTCTCTTTACAATTAAACTTGACAATGAAAATGACAAGAAGTTGATCAAATCACAGCGATGGGAGGTGTTAAATCAAATATTACAAGTTAGAAATTGGGTATCAAACTTTCGAACAACAAGTCAAAGAACATCCAAAGCAATGGTGTGGGTTCGTTTTCCTGGATTGGGATTGGAATTCTGGAATGAAGCAATTTTGTTTAAAATCTGTAATGAATTTGGTACTCCAATTAAGGTTGATAATGCTACAACAAGGTGTGAAGTGGGTTATTACACAAATGTTTTAGTTGAAGTTGATTTTGCACTACACATTCCTCATAAGATATGGATTGGAACTAAATATGGAGGTTTTTTCAAGATGTTGTGATTCTGATTGTCCTAAATATTGTTCATCCACTGCAAAATTGTTGGTCACCGAAATGTTGAATGTAGATTGGAGAAAAATAAAAATGTTAATGCTCGGCAAGACCAAGTAAAGTTTCAAACAAAATCAAAAAGAAGGGAAGAGTACATCAAAGGAAACTTGAGCCCTTTGATATCCGTGATTTTTCTTCTAAAGAAGATTCAATAGTGGATTCTATTCAACGATCATTTTTACCTAGTACTTCAAGTGTTGCACTCTTTCAACACAGTAAGTTCAGTCCTCTTGAGGATGTTGAAAGTGTAGTAGTAACTGCAGAAATAATTAAAGAAGTTTCATCTCCAAAAGTGGTTTCATTATTAAATGTGGCTTCTATTTCAAATGAAGTATCCATTACAACTGTAGAATCAACACCAACTGTGGTTTTAACTCCAAATGTGGTAACACCAACACCACAAGCAACAGAAAGAGTGATGCAAGTCAATAGTAATATGATTCCTTTTGTTGATGGAACAAATGGTACAGTAGTAGATACTCCAGTGCAAATAACATCCTGGGCAAAGGTGGTGGAAAAAGAAGCAAAAATTTCTGCTGAGCAAAATAAGGTGGTGGAGAAGGAAATGGTGAGCTTAATAGCCAGTACATCCAAAGCTAACAGTTGTCCTGAGCAAAATAAGGTACCTAAACAAGCTGCTTTGATCAATAAATATAATTTTAGAAAAAACCAAGGGAAAGGGGGTACCAAACACCCTCAAACTAAACAATGAGGATAATATTACGGAATGTCGAAGTCCGAGAAGATTGAGGCTCAGGGAAAAATTTTGGTCTTTAGTAAATCAATTTAGTCATTCTTTAGTATGGGTTGCGAGAACCAAAAGTGAGATGTAGTGCTTGTTTTTGTCAAAGATTAAATCTCCCTGGTATGGAAAAGATGGTAATTCATAATTCTTGTCAAGGTAATAAAGGAAATATTTGGTTGTTTTGGAACAAATGTATTGCACATCCACAAGTTATTTCAGTTTCAAGTCAAATGATAACAATTAGTGTTGGTGATATTTTAGTATCTGGTGTTCATGCTCATGTTAAGGTAGTTCAAAGAAGGTTTTTGTGGTCTGAAATGCAGCTTATAAGTGATCTTAACAAGCCATGGATTATTCTTGGAGATTTTAATGCAGTAATTTCTCAAGATGAGAAAGTTGGTAGTAGATTACGTAATAGGACAACAATGTTGGATTTTAATGAATGTATAAATCAATGTGAACTTCTTCCAGCTCCAAAAAATGGTCTTCAGTTCTCTTGGTCTAATTGTCAACATGGCAATAAGAGAATATTATGTAACTTAGACAGAGTTTTATTCAATCAGAAGTGGCTTCATTTGTATGTGATTGGGGTTATAAGGTAGGCATGAGAATTATTTCTGACCATGCTCCTCTGCTTGGTTCAAAACCAAAAAATACTCCTAGGAAATTTCAAAAATGTGGATCAGTTATCCAACCTTTATGCAAGTTGTTTCGAGTCTTTGGGAAAGGAGAGTTACTGGATCCTGCTTTTCAATTCTTACACAAGTTGAAAGAACTTAAGAAGGAGCTAAATGAATGGAATTGGAAGGTTTTTGGTAATGTTCAAATTAAGATAAAAGAAGCAGAAGAGAAAGTTAAAGCTGCAACAATAAATTCTGATAATAATCCTTTTGATGAAACTGCATTAAATGAATTAGTTCAAGCTCAAAATGAATATGCAAGTAGAGAAGTTCAAGAAAATACTTTAGTAAAGAAGAAATCCAGAGTTAAGTGGATTAAAGAAGGGGCAGCCAATACAAAATTTTTTCATACAAATATGAAGATCAGAACTGCAAAAAATACAATAAATGAGTTAGAAGATGATGATGGAAATGTACTTGTAAATCAAGATGAAATTGCTCAACATTTGGTAAATCATTTTCAAAAGATCTGAGTATACTCCGTGGAAGAAGATGATGAATTGTTAGAAGTAATTCCTCTTGTTATCAATGAAGATGATCGAGACAAGGTTGGATGTCATTCTGAGGAAGAAGAGATTAAGAAAATAATTTTTGAAATGGATCCAGAGAGTGCTCAGTCAGATGGCTTTTCAGGTATCTTTATAGAAGTTGTTGGGAAATTATAAAACATGATTTAGTTGCAGCTATTCAATTTTGTTGGAAAAGAAAGTTTATTCCCAAAGGCATGAATTCAAGTTTCTTATTTTTGTTACCTAAAACACAAAGCTGCAAAAACTGCAAATCAATTCGGGACCAATTGGTTTGAGTAATGTAATCTTCAAGATATTCACAAAACTAATTACAAGCAAAATGAGTGACTTAATGAAGAAGCTGATTTCTCCTCAACAAGTAGCTTATGTAAAAGGAAGAAGCATTCATGAGCAAGTTCTTCAGCATCCGAACTTGTCAATGAAATGAAGTTTAAAAGAAGAGGTGGAAATGTAGTTATCAAACTTGACATCTCTCAGGCTTATGACACAGTGAGTTGGGAGTTCTTAATCAAAGTGTTGAAGAAGTATGGATTCTCAAATGACTGGTGTGACTGGATAATAACTTTGTTCAAGTCAGCCAGAATTTCAGTTTTAGTCAATGGTGGACCCTGTGGCTTTTTTAAAGTTGAGATAGGACTTAGGCATGGAGATCCACTATCTCCAATTCTTTTTGTGCTTATGGAGATGTACTTAGCAGAAATATCTTATCCTTGGTGGAAGAAGGAAAATTGCAGCCTATGGTCTCAAAAAAAGGTATTCATCCTACACACCTCTTTTTTGCAGATGATGTTTTCATTTTCAGTAATGGAGGAAGGAAAAGTCTAGCCAATCTTCTTAAGCTGTTAGATACTTATCAAGTATTTTCTGGTCAAGTTATCAACAAGCTCAAAAGTAAACTCTTTGTGGATGGCACTATACAACAGAGGAAAAACTTTATTAGTGAATTTTTTAATATGGAAATCTCTAAATTTCCAGATAAGTATTTAGGTGTGTATTTGGCTCCTGGGAAGATCACTACTGCAATGATATGGACTATTGTTGAGCAAATTCAAAAAAAACTTGCTGCATGGAAGGGGAGATTGCTCTCATTTCAAGACAGGCAAGTTCTAGTGAAATCTGTTTTGTGTAGTGTTCCCATTTATAATATGTCAGTCTACAAATGGCCTTCATCTGTGATTAAAGTGTGTGAAAAGTTAATTAGAAACTACTTGTGGACTGGTGATGGTGAGTTAAGAAAGTTTAAAACAATTTCTTGGAAAAGAGTGTGCACACCTTATGAAGAAGGAGGATTGGGAATCAAAAGATTGCAACAATCAATAAATCTTTGTTAATTAAACTGATGTGGAAGATTTTGATTTCCAGAGGAAGAATGGGCTCAATTTTTTTTGCAAAGTTTAAAGACAGATATGGGCAATGGACAAGAAACTGGAAACAATCTTCAGTTTGGAAAGGATTAAAATGGGATTGGAACACTCTTAAAGAAGATATTAGATGGAAAGTGGGGGATGGTCCTCAAATTTCTGTATGGTTTGATACTTGGTTAAGTGATAATCCCATAATTGAGGATATTGGCTTCACAGAATTTGTGAAGTGCCATAGTGGTATGAAAGTACATGAATTAATTCAAGATGGTAATGGTGTATCAAACCGAGTTACATCACTTTATTTGGTGCATTCTTTGCACGTAATAAGTGGTGGTAGTGATCGGTATGTGTGGATTGCTAGCTAGGATGGCAAGTTTCATACTGACATTACAGTTGAGAAAATAAGACATAAAGAGGTTCAACTATCTTGTCCCAAGTTTGTATGGCAAAATTGTATTCATCCCAGCATTGCCAGTAACATATGGAAATTACATCAAGCAGTTTATGTAGATGATGAGGTCATGAGAAATAATGGCTTTGAAATGGTTTCCATGTGTTGTATTTGTTTGCAAGCTCAGGACAACATGAATCATACTTTGTGGCAATGTGATTTCAGTGTTGCCATTTGGAACTGGATAAACACAGTTTTCTTGTTTGCCAATCCTACATCTTTTGATGATATTTGTGTAGCAGCCAAGTATAAAAGTCCATTAGTCAGGCAGGTGTGGATGATTGCAGCTTGTGCAACCATGAAAGAACTATGGTTTCAGAAAAATGCAAAGTTTTTTGAGGAGAAAAAACCTAATCTGAATGGTTTTGCGGTAATCAAGAAAATGGTTCATGAAGGGGGTTATAGGTTGAATGGAATCATTTGGAATCAATCCTATGATTCTCGGGTGAGGAGTTTCTTCACAGGTCTAACATATGCTCGCTTTTTCTTTGAGTAATGATATAAGAGTTGGTTTTAGATTATGGGCCTAAAATGCTTGGGCCTTTTACAGTTTTTTTGTATTTGCCTTTTAATTGAGTCAATCACAGCAAGACTTACTTTAGTTTTTTCTCATTAATAAAAAATGTGATTCAGCTAAAAAAAAAAAAAAAAAAAAGTCCGGCATTGTTCCTCATCAATTAGTTTCTGCAGTTTCATTAATAATACTAGAAGAAGACTCAGAGATGCGTCTTCAAATTCATAATGGGAATTTCCTCTAGCAAGCAAAATCATCGTCAGGAGTAAGAACCCCTTCTTTTAACTATTCCATTTATCTTCTTCAACCATTGGATTTTTATTTAGTAGTAAAATCCATTTTAGCCTAAAATTGGGTTTTAAGGGTTTAGTAGCCTGGATTGATTGGGGCCAGACCTTTTAATTGGGGGCCAAGCACTAGATGACAAAAAGATCACCCAATCTAATTTGGGTCACCTTATAAATTATTTTTTAAATGGCTAAAATGCCCCTAAGTGATTAGTATTAAGAATTAATTAACTTGATTAGTGTGGTAATTGTGTTTAGATAAAAA